>JARJEC010050007.1:0-12745 GCA_030264575.1 Tachinus sp. AB-2021 | reverse complement strand
TATTGTTGATATTTTGATGTTTTTTGTTTTATTTTTAAAGTTTTGAATAGTTTTTGCTGGATTTGTTGACATTTTATTATTTTTTTGGCATATTCTGTGACCAACAGATTTGTCACGTCATATTTACATCAATTTTTGGTCATAATTCACATTCATAAATTGCTTAAGAAATAAAGTAAAATATTTTGTTTGTGTTTGCTCGCATTTTATAAATGACAGAAAAATACGTTATTATGACTTCAAAAATTAGACGTCACTTGTTCAACTAATTTTTAAAAAATAGAATTTTTAAAAATGACGTGATTAAGACGTTACTTTGCTAGCTGGGTAATTATATGATTATGTGAAGGCGACACAAGAGAGTTACCTTCGTTTCTCAAACAATTTTTGACATTTTATGTTTATTGTTGCATTTTTCTTAAAATTTCAAATAATTTATTAAGAGTTAATAGATTAAGAGTTTTTGCAATATTTCAGAAGATTTTCTTGGCATTTTGTTTGGTTTCAATGCGTTTTCTCTAATATTTCATAATATACATATTTTTTATAGGTTTTATCGATATTTTATGTTTATTTTTGCATTTTTTTTTTTTAATTTCAAATAATTTGTGAAGTGTTTGCTATATTTGAGAAGATTTTTTGACACTTTCTTGGACATTTTGCTTCGTTTCAATGCGTGGAAGTTTTCTCTGATATTTCACACTATTTTTTGCTTTTCTTTTTGAGGTTTTGCTTAATTTTTCATTAAAGTTTTTCATTTTTCTAACAAACTCTAAATAAAAGTGCACAGAATAAGTCTGAATCATATCTGAGTCGAGCGAAAGCGTTAGATTACAAAATTAACCTTTCGTTGAAAACAATGGCAATTATTTCTCCGTTTATTCCGCAAATTTCAGACAGATTTTGCAGTATCTCAAAAAGAAAATGAATAATTTCATAAAAACGTAATCGAAATTATACAACCCGCGATGCACGCATGTATTGGCTATTGCATACCACTATCATCAAGAAATCATTGCTAAATTGTAATAATAACAAATAAATAAAATAAGAATAATTATTACTGATTTTATGGCTTTGAAAATTTTATTTTTATCGATTTTATAAATCTATTGTTTTACTTTGCATAACAAGCAGTGCATTTTATATTGAATGCTAATATGTTTACGTGACCTTTTCATTTTCCACGCAACATTTTTATTGAAAAAATGAGTTTTTTTATTAAAAGGTATCTTGAAAGGTAATATTAATTAGGTCGGTAAATTCCTTAAAAATTGTTTGGCGAAAATTTAAATATTTCATGTTAAAGAAGTTGCAGCTACAAAGTTGGTACTCTGCTTTTTAGTGACGTTGCTCGCTTCACATAGAAAAAGCAAATGGCGGCCGGTTCTTCAATTTGACGGTGCGGCATTTGATCATTTCCAATTAGCAGGATGAAAAATATAATTTGGCGAGTTGCTTAATTGCAATTTCAACAAATAAAATGCGCCTCGTCGATCGGTACAATCGGTTTTGCCCGGTGTTTATTATTTCGGTCGGAAACTCGATATCAATGTACGGCGTATTTTATTTGCAAAATTCCATTCGGAATGAGTTTTTTTATCAAAAGGTATCTTGAAAGGTAATATTAATTAGGTCGGTAAATTTCTTAAAAAATGTTTGGTGATAATTTAAATATTTCATGTTAAAGAAGTTGCAGCTACAAAGTTGGTACTCAGCGTTTTAGTGACGTTGCTCACTTCACGTAGAAAAAGCAAATGGCGACCGGTTCTTCAATTTGACGGTGCGGCATTTGATCATTTCCAATTAGCAGGATGAAAAATATAATTTGGTGAGTTCCTTAATTGCAATTTCAACAAATAAAATGCGCCTCGTTGATCGGTTTTCATTATTTCGGTCGGAAACTCGATATCAATGTACGGCGTATTTTATTTGTAAAATTCCATTCGGATTAAGTTAATTCATTTAAGAACGAACCCGGAGCTTGCAACAATTAATGAAATGCATGTTGACATTTGGTTAGGTATTGTTAAGGGCCATTCACTCGCACACTATTTTCAAGTTTTGGAGCGTACGCTCCAATCAGGTATGTAACTTTAAACGCACGGCATGTTTTAAGTTGCCTATCTAACCGATCCAAATGCTTTAAATCACCCGGTATGTCGGTGTGCCATTCCAACGAAAATCAATTATTAATTAAAATTTAAAATGATTGATATTTAATAAGTGCAAAGTTAACTTTTAGCGATGCTTTCCGATCTACGCAAAATTCCTCTCAAACGCTATAAAATATTATTTTTCGGTGAACTCGTTTGGAGTGTCCATGTGAATGAGCCTTTTGGGTAGATTTTATTAATTTAAGATAAGGCGTTTTGTGTTGCCAACTAGGCCGTACATAAAAAAATCTTTTGCTCAATTCTACTCTGCATTTGCAGAGAAACGAGCTTGTACTGAATACTAAAATACTTAAATCAATAATAAATGTTTTGCGATTAAAAGGTGGGGAGGAAAAAATAATCGGCATTGAAATGAAACCACAACACGTTTACATTGATACATTTATTGTACTTATTTTGAAATTTTTATATATTCATATATAGATTTCCTTTATCGGAATGGGGCGCGCTGCATTTGAGGAGGTACATCGGACCCCTATAAAACGGTGTGCCCTTCCCACGGCAGAGCGCCTCACCCCTTCATCATTTATTTTTTTAAAATTTATTTATATCATTTTTTTGTCTTCATAATTTTCATATTTTTTTATTATTCTTTACAAATAATGGTCCATTCTACTATCACAGTTTTTAAATAATATTAAAAATTACCGCCGGCCACGAGAAGTCTATTGTAATCGTCCCGGCTAGAAAATGAAAAAGTAACCTGTTTTCTCTTTTTATATATATTTATATAATATATATATTGTATTTTAACAATTCCTTGAACATCGGATTGTAAATACAGCGCACTTTTACAATCCGACAGTTTGATCATGGTATTTTTTTTTTTATCGAACATATAAAATATCTTTCTATATATTTGTTTGTTTGTTTGTTTTGGCAACACACAGAATGTACATATTTACATATTTTACACATTTTTTTTTCCTTTTAAATATATATCTTTTTATATATAATTAGTTATTTTGGCCAATATACATATAACAATTAAAAACATTAATTTCATATTTATCTTAATTTAAATTTAATTTAATATTCATCTAATTTAAAAAAGAAATAATATTTAAAATTACTATAGAGAATGTGTAATATTTTTTGTCTCGGATTTTGTCGGTTGGGAACGAAATGCAAAGGGATTTGTTCAGAAAAAAGAGGGCAGCAGCTGTGCTTTGTGCCGAGCCGACGAGTAAAGCTATTTTTTACTCCTCGTCTGGGACAAAACGCCCTCTTTTTTCCTCGATTTCTATGTGTTGGTCGTGCTCGGGTATTGGAACATTGTGCCGGTGGTGAGGCCCGCCGATCTCACTGCCGGTTTGGGGGGCAACTTCGGGGTCGATTGGCCCGAGCTCGAGTCGCTCAACAATCGGGGCGAGACGTTAGGGGCTTGGGGCGGCAAACTGCAACAGACATTCAGGGCTAATTTCACATCAAACGCAAGTTTAAAAATTATTAGGTTGGTACTACTCCATCACCTAAATGCACATTTAAAATAAACTAAACATTCATTAGAAGAGCACATCTATCACATTTAACAAATCGTTCTACAATTAAAACTGCCACCACCAGGAAAACAAACATAACCGTTAAAAGGAGCAAACAATGAGAATTTATTGATTCCTCCTCTTGCTCTCCATGTGCAATTTGTACTCCACTAACTCTACTAATTTTTTGCTGCGGCTTATGTAAGAGGCATCAGACCTAGACCTCTGCAGGAACGTTCTAAAAAAGCGTTGCAAAATGTAAGCGGCCGATGTTAGTCGGCTAAAAATGGTTAAATTACCTCGTTCCTCCATTGTTGTATACCCCCTGGTTGTGCTGCATGGAGCGGCTGGGTATATGCGGATGGAGGTTCGTCGATTGGAGCAGATTGGAGTGCCTCCTCATGTGGAGTTGAGAAGTGTGCGTCGGATTGAGTCTCGGAAGCGTGCCACTCGCGCCGGCAAAGGATAGACTGTGATGTGCGTTGGGTGAAACACCCGGTTCCCTTCTCGGAGGTAGCGGCGGTGGCGAACAGTCCCTTGGCGGAAGCAAGGGAGCATCTGGAGCTTGCTTGATCTGGAAAAACAATAACTTACATTTACAGAATTTTAAATGTGTACAATGATTTTTTCAAAATATTTAAGTTAAAAATATTTTTAGTTTTTAAATGTGGAAATTTCAAAAATTGCGGTTATAACAAATACGAAATTTTAATCTTTGAACGAATTCGAATAAAAATATTTACCTGTTGTGGCGAACTAATTTCAGGACTGTCCCTTCTCCGTCTGGGGGGCAGAGGTGGTGGTGTTGAGGGTAGACGGGGACTGTTCGGTTCGGGACCGGAGGTATGCGGGCCGGGCGATGCAGGACTGTGCGGTCCGGGGCTGCTCGGTGCCACACCAGGAAATTGCTGGTGGTTACATCTTTGCGGCCTAAAATGTTGATTCCCATTTAACAATTTAACGAGATTTCTTGCTGTGCACTTTTACTTACACGTGAACTGTGGTCGGAGGCACCGCGGGCGCTATAGGCTCAGGTCTTGGCGGATTAGTGGGCTGGGGAGGGTTCCTGAATGGTGTCGTTGAGATTATCGAGCTCACACTCGAACTCCTTGTATGACTAGGCGTGAACCAGCTCAGGAACGCCGTGCCAGAGCCGGCGGGTGATGCAGGACTTAATGTGGGGCTATTTTGACCAGTTGGTATATGCACCTACATACAAAATTACCATATATCTACTTGGAAACATTTTAACAGCATTTTACTATTTTGACAGCTCATATCAAACAATTTAAATATTTTGACGGTTTATCTTATAATTTCAATATTTTGACAGCTCATGCCATTAAAATGTTCAATATTCAAAATATTGAACATTTTAATGGCATGTAAAATGTTCAATATTTTGACAGTTCATGTTAGAATTCATTATTTTGACTAATCATGTCAAACAATTTAAATATTTTGAAAATTCATATCAGAAAGAATTCACTAATTTGAGAGCCCATGCCATAAACAATTTCAATATTTTGACAATTACAAAGAATTCATTATTTTGACAGTACATGTCTCGATTTGAATATTGACAGTTCATCAATTCGATTATTTTAACAGCTGTGCCAAACAATTGGAATATTTAGACAGTTCAATATTTTTAAAATAGTTTAGCACAATTTAAGGTTATGATAGTGATTTAAAATCCATAATTACCTGTGCAAAAACACTGAAATCGTTATCGCTTTTCGACGAGTCGTCCTTGCCGGAATCATCGCTTTTCACCGAATGTGAGTTCATGGCCGATGTGCTGGAGCTGGTGGTGGCCACGTTGGCTCTCGATTGTTTTGCTTTGGTGCTGGGACTTTTCAGCGGAAGGGTCGGCCATTTGCGTGGGAACTTGGGCACCTGCTTGCATCCTCTCGGTTCGATCTCAATGGACTTGTTGAATAAATAGTTGCTTATGTCCGTGTCGCTCATATCACCAAACGGATTCAGATGTTCCAGGTAATGCTGCAAACAAAATATGTAATTAAAGGTTAAAAATAATATGTTAATATTTAATTACCCTAATTTTTGGCTCGACGTTGTAGCAGTATGGCTGATTTTGGTACTGCTGTATTTCGCCCGTGATTTCGGCGACCTTTCGCCTTTTGAAAAAATTTATCAACTGAGTGTTGGGTAGAAAATCGGGATTTCCTTCCTCAATGTGCAAGATGTTGGTGAGATACATTCCCAGGAAAGGAACACAAGGTGGATTAATGGAACGTAGCTTTTCTTGGTATTTTTTGAAGTGATCGTCGGCGCCCCGGCACTCCTCCAAGACTTTCCGATTATTTTGAGAAATCGCCTAAATATAAAAGTTAAAATTATATCGATAAATATCGCCATTAATTAATTTTACCTGAAAGGTTAGCTTCAATCGGTAGACTGAAGCCGAAGCCATGGCGCTCGCAATTGCAAGAACGCCATTGAAATTGTTCAGCTCGTCCAGGTGCGTCATGATCTCGATGATGCGGTTGACTATCGCACATCTCTCTTCGAAATTTTCCGCTTCGACTATGTTTTTCTCGTACCATCTCGTTATCTAAAATTTAATTCGAACCAATTGAGGTTATGATTGTATTCTGTTACGTTAGTAAGGTTCCTATACTTACGTTGGTAGTATGTTTGATCATTTTTAAGAGGTTAGGACTTTTTGTTTCTTTTTCCTTTTTGGTCCATACCGAACCGACCAGTTCCGATGGCTTGATTGTTCGATACATGTCGAATTCCAAAATGGTCAGCTGTCTCGCCAGTTCCACCGGATGCAGGGTTAAAATGCCGAAATCCAATTCTTCAGTCGCTATATGCCATTCGATGGGTGGAGGCGGCTCGTCGAATGCAAACTTTATCAAGCGCTGTGTGTCCGGTTCGGCCTAAGATCATTTACAATAGAATATAATTTGACAGTTAATAAAAACAGTAAACAGTTGTCTTACTTTTCTTTGGACAATCTTGAGCACACTGTAGACCCATTTCCGCATGCTCTTCCCATTGACGGAATCGAGAAAAGCGTGCAATCTGTCCAACAATGCCGGATCTCTCTCAAAATCATAGAAATGGTGATCCACCCAATGCCGCAGCACGTTTAAAACTCTGCAAAAATAAAACGTTAAAAAGTGAAATTTTACAAAAGCGGTCGCCTACTTTGGCATTTTAATTAAATTGTGCCGGCGAGTCAAGAGTCGATCAAATAATGAACAAACTTACATACGAAAAAATCAATATGGGTTATTTATAGAAAATAATTGCAATCAATATTTTTTTCATTACACAAAGCAAACTAATCATTACTTTATATTTACACATACGCCGGGTATTATTAGACCAGCATTAATTATTTACTAGAGTTAAAAGCGGCTTTAAATAGACTAGATGATTATTTTTAAAATTCTTCGATTGTTATTAACTCATCTATCAGTTGGAATATAATTGTGAAAATCTTACCGGAATTGTACGGGTTGGCAATACTCCTTTCTGTAACGTTTCCAGTCTTCGCGTTGCGAATTCTTCTGCATTTTATCAGTATCACAGTTGTCTTGTTCATAAACTAATGAGGGGTCGGGGATCTGGAAGCGCTCGACGAGTAACTCCAGCAATTCCATTGGGGCGCAGAACGATCGATACGTGGTAAGAAACGTCCGCACAAATTTGGGGTCTGCGTATATGTGGTAGGTCAGACGTTCCACTAATTTGTATATGGTCGCACCCTTTATTAAAAAAAAATAAGTATTTTTGTATAAATATCGGCTTTGATTGTTACCTTGATTAGAGGAACTCCTCCATTTTCTCTTTGTTCCAATATTATATTATCACGGGAATCCGGCTCGGCGAACTTGTACAGGTCGGGCGACGGCAGTCGTAACGGATGTTTTCTTTCCATATCCGTTAAAATGCTGTCTAATATCCTTTCCAACATCGATCTGAATAATGTTAGGTTAAATTTTATAAGTTATGTTAAATATTAATGATTCATTTACAAACCTCGTATTAAGCATAACCAAATCGGCCATCCAAGAGTTTTTATCCTCGGCGTTGGTTGCGCACAATATAATGGGCGGTTGTATCCTCGGTGAAATCTCGAAACAATGCCGGATGTCTTCGGTGTCGTGATGATCGTTGATCTCCACTTTGCGGATGAAGAAACGCTCTTTTAGTCGGCATTCCGGATGGCTCGTGTGGACCGAACTTTGCCGCCTCGAGTTTGGTTTGCAGAGAATTATTAAACCGTCAAATAGGAAGACCCTTCTTGCCGTCAGTCTTTTGCCCGAACTTACTTTCACTAATGTATCCTCTGCAATAATTTTGAAAATTAGTCATTTTTGTCAACAAAAATACGTATACGTATAATAAGTAATGTTCAAATCAATCAATTATTGCAAAAAAATACATTTATTTTCAATTGACAAAAGTGACAAATATCAAAAGTTGTCAACTATAGTAAAAAATGACAGTTATTTTCAATTATTGCCCAAAATTCTTTTTAATTATCGTAAAAATGGCAGTTATTTTTGCCAAAATGACAAAAAATCAATTATAGTCTAAAAGAACAGTTGTCAATTATAATAAAAATTAAAGCTGACAGGTTTTTTTTGACAGTTGTCAATTAATTATTTGCAATTGTCGTCAAAAATTAGTCATTTTCAATTAATCTAAAAAATGACTGATATCAATTATTGTCAAAAAAGGTAGTTGTCAATTATAGTAAAAAATTACAGTCGACAATTAGTTATTTTCAATTATTATCCAAAATGAGTCATTTTCAATTATCGTAAAAAAAAGTTATTTCAAATGACAAAAATCAATGATTGTCAATAAGGACAGTTGTCAATTATAGACAAAAATGTCAGTTGACAATTACTAATTTTCAATTGTTAAAAACTATAGTTCTTCATTGTCAAAATTTTTTTATTTTTTCATTGTCCAAAATAAGTTGTCAATTATTGTCCAAAATGACACTTATTTTCAATTGTTGACATTTATACATTGTCCGAGATCTGTGGAATTCTTAATGATTTTTTAAAACTTGTGGATTTTATGAACATTTATTGACAGTTTGCAAACATTTTTTAACTTTGCAATATTTTGACATTTGACACCTCAAATATTTTTTTAGAAAGTTGGTTAAGATTTTGACAGTTTGCAAATATTTTATGAGAGTTTTCAAACATTGAGACAGCTTGAGATTTCAAATATTTCATGAAAGTTTACAAATATTTTCATTTCTTCAACTGTAAATATTTTGACAGTTTGGATACATTTTATGACACTTTGTAAACTTTTTGGCAGTTTGCAAATATTTTGACAGTTTGTTTTCAAACATATTATGACAATTTTCATTTTGACAGTTTGCAAATATTTTATAGCAGTTTATAAACTTTTTGGCAGTTTGCAAATATTTTGTTTTCAAACATTTTATGACAATTTTCATTTTGACGGTTAGCAATTTTTTTTTGGAGGACAGTTTAATTGTCTGTCAGTATAAAACATACCTCTAACAAATTCATTGCAACATTGTCCGAGGTCCTTGGAATCCCAATTCTCGACGATCTTTTCCAACTCGTGGATTTTATCAAGGGCGGCTTGCCTCCGAGCCCTTGCATGCATTTGCGTGTTCCTGATCATCGAAGTCGAAGACGTGCACCTCCCTAAAATAATTATTATGAATTTACAATGTAAAACAGAAATCAATCAAATAAAATTTACCTAATTCTAGTCGTAAAGGTTTCAACAATCCCTCGACTTGAATCAGCGTTTCCCGATCCTCTGGCATTTCCGATAAACCCTGTAATAATTTGATGTACTCGAAATATGTGAAGCAGTGTCTGGTGGGCCCCAATAATAAAGCGGGCAGATAATACTTCAACGCTAACTTCATGCCCTGTCCAGCGGTATTTAAGGCGCTCTCCACCTCTGGCTTCGATAACAAGTGGTTAAGCGTGTCTCGGCACGAAGGCGACGTAACCTCACGCGCGTATTTACTGTACACATCAAATTCAGCAGCTTCCGCCAACTCTGCAATAATAAATTATATCATCTATGTAGATATTTTTAGGTTATGTTTACCTTCAAAACAGCTGCCTATGTAAGGCATTTGTTCCTGGGCCATTTCCATAACGTCCTCGAGGCTACCGAGGAGCGTCACCGTCAGCTCGTAAATGTCCAGGATGTTTGAAAATATCACATCTAGTTCCCTCTGATCGGCATTTAATTTTATAATTTCTTCCCTGTAAATCGTATTTGTTAAAACAATTTTGCCAATGCGATAGAAATAAATTCTAACCTAAAAACCCTTATAAGCATGTGCAATTCCCGCAGGTACTGTCTTTCGGAGGCCATCAGTTCTCTCACCACTTCCTCGTAAGTCAGGCTGGTTCTGGGCGCAGACGGTGCCACCACCGGCGTGTCCAACGTATTGCTTCCCCCTCCCTCGTCCTGATAGAACATATCCATCAACGCCTAAAACAAAACATTATAAAAACCTCATAAAAAATCCGCTTCATTAGGACGAAGAATCAGATGCATAGAAAGGAAAGCTGTTAATTATTTTAAGAGAAACAATACGGACAGATTTAAATGCTTTAGAGATGATAGAAGTGATTGCATGGTTGTGACGGTTGTCTATTAAAACAAATTATATCTACATCAAAATTATAGAGAAAAATGTCAAAATATATATTTTTAGACAGTTAATACATGAACAATGCCGAGTTGTGTGTGGCCAGAATAAAGACAAGCATAAATTTGACAGTGTATTCTAAAAAATTTTCATCTGTCGATTGTTTTGTTAATTGATTAGATTTGTGCAATTGGAAAGAAAGATAGAGAATGAGTACCTACGACATATAAGGATATAAAATGTTTGCATAATCGGAACAAAAATAAAATTTAGCGATACGCAACTCAAAACAAAGAGCAAGGCATCGCAAGCACATTCTGTGTGTTCGTGTGACATGTAACAGCTTCTATTTACGAGAATTTTGCAGGTTAGTCCGATCATGTCAGAAACGTTGTAACCTCAAAATTTAAAGGATTAACCATATAAGGCATGCAATCGTGCACTAAAATAATAATAATGAGAAATAAAATGAGAACCAATTATTCCGTCGCTACCTACCATAGCTGTGGTCTGAGGCAGGCGTGAAAGCAAAAGCAAGTTAAAATGAGACGCAAAGCATTGTTAATATGTCGTTTAAATTAAACAATATCGTGTTATTTTAAAATTTTTCAAGAAATTCCGCGTCATTTTCACATCGAAATAAAACTAATAAAAACCGTGCGTGTCTGTCAGTGTCGATAATACTGTCCGAAAAAAAATCCGAATAAAAAAAACACAATTAAAAAAATGTAACCTCTAAACACGAATGATAATCAACGATCATAAAAACAGCCGGTAATATATTAAAAAGTGAATGTAAATGAAGGGGTGGAGCCGAATTGTACCTTGTCGGCGTTCATCGATATCTGCACGTCCTGGAATGTAATCTGCAGATGTTTCGTGTGTTTCACGTAGTTGCCGGCCAGCTTTAGTATGTCCGCCGATATGTACTCCAGTACGGCCACCAGGAATAACGATACGCCTGAATCCACTTTGTAAAGAAGCAATTCCTTTAAACGTAAAAAACGATTAATCAAAGCTTAAAAATGACGGATGAGATAATTACTTTTTGTAAAAGGTTGTGTATCTTATCGACGGGTAGCACGGACTTCTTTTTGCCGCGTTCGAGGGCCTCCTGCGCTTCCTTGAGAGCCCACTTATCGATGGGCGTGGGGAATGTGTTCTGAACACGGTATTCGACATCCTGCAATGCAAAGCGGAAATCATTCGTGGAATTCAATAAAATCAATTTTATTTTATTACCTGAACAGTGTGCGGGCTCGGCTTCGCACACAGTAGTGCCAACAGTCTTAAACATAATTTCTCCACGTATTCAAGGGCATCGTCTCTCGCATCCAGAGACGGATGCACTTGCTCCAGCACCTGGAAAATTATTTTAATCCAATTAGAATATCGATCATTTATTATATAAAATATTACAATTTTTCCCAATTGTCAAAAATCAAAAAACAAATTACGTTGTGAATAGCAAATTGCTAAATTTACATTCGTAAGGGTTAAATCAATTTCCATTTTTGACGTATTAAGAAGCGAATATTTTTTGACAGTTTGCAAATATTTTGACAGTTTGCAAACAATTTAACAGACTGCAGACATTTTCTGACAATTTGCAAACATTTGAAAAGTGTTACAAAACTTTTCAAACATACTGTGACAATTTTAAAATATTTTGACAGTTTGCAAACATTCGATTACAGTTTTAGGACACTTTGCAAACATTTTAAGACAATTTTGAAACATTTTGACCGAGTACAGCAATTTTTTGACAGTTTGCAAACATTTAATAATAATTTTCTAAGATTTTATGACAATTTTTACAACATTTCTGCAGTTTTCAAACATTCGTTGACAAGTTTCAAACAATTCGACCTTGCAAGTTATTAAAGTTTTAATTTTGTGACACTTTTCAAGCATTTTGAAAGTTCTTAAACATTTTTTGACAATCTGTGAATATTTTGACACTTGCAATATGTCAGAACAAAGCTTTATCGACATCCCTGCATACCTTACAAACATTTTGCAAAATCTGTCACAAAAGACCATAATTAATGACACTGCAATTATTTCACCAAGAAAACGATACTTTTAAAACATCTTATGGCAATTTTCAAGCATTTTGAAAGTTCTTCAACATTTTTCGACAGATTGCGAACATTTTTTGACAATCTGTGAATATTTCGACACTTGCAATATGTCAGAACAAAGCTTTATCGACATATCTGCATACTTTACGAACATTTTGCAAAATCTGCCGCAAAGGACCATAATAATGACACTGCAATTATTTCACCACGAAAACGATAAAGTTTTAATTTTGTGACACTTTTCAAACATCTTGTGACAATTTTCAAGCATTTTAAAAGTTCTTAAACATTTTTCGACAGATTGCGAACATTTTTTGACAATCTGTGAATATTTTGACACTTGCAATATGT
>JARJEC010049977.1:0-16822 GCA_030264575.1 Tachinus sp. AB-2021 | reverse complement strand
TTGAGAATTAAATACTACAACAAAACCCATTTCCATTTATCCCCGTTTCCATTTGATGTATTCTATTCACTAGTAACAATAATAATAGTAAAAGTCGGATAATCAAACATTTATTAAACTGAATTCGAAATAAACTACTTCTATATAATATGCATAATACTGAAATGTAAAACAAAAAAATAACGAGAGGAACAATCGAGTTAGATTATGTTGCTGATGCTGGATCCAGCTTCTTTTCATCTTTTAAATCTTTCTTTTTTTCATTAGAATTCGATGCTTCTTTTACATCTGTGTACGTATCGGAATCGGATTCTGATGAAGAATTACATCTGTTTCTGTCGGTTGCAGCAAAACTTTGTGTATAATAATCCACTGGTCTTATAAACACCTCTGGTGTATATTTATCATTGTGTGTATACTGATAATATTTGTTGCATGCTAACTGACAGCTCCTTTTTTGATTATCGACAACATCATTAACGGCTAAAACATAATCGTTATTAATCGTAACTTAATATAAATGATTAAACAAACCCACCGTCGATGTTCATACCAGTATCTTTGAGTATTTGTTGCAAATTAGGGTTATTAAATGGACAAACAAGTTGGTTGCTACCGTTGACAATTTCATCACAAGTGTGAGGTGCATACTGAATTTGACTTCCGACCAATCCGTAGACATGTTTCACGAAGTATGAATATTGCTTATCGTATTGCACATCTGGTATTAATTTTGTGAATTCAGTTTTAAAAAACAGATCTGCGTCCTCGTATTTGATTCCGATCGCTGCAACATTAAAATCATTTATATTTTACTATTTTCTTAGTACGTACCCAGCACTGGCTACCTTTAAGAAATCTTAAATACTGCAACCGGCCTCCATACTTCAAATGATGATCTCTCAATAATGAATTGTGCACTTGCTGCATACAAAGGGGAAAATGTATATTAGCATTATAATTTAATTTCCTCAATGTAAAATTTGCTTGTATCAATTGATCTGCAGAACTTGTTCGGAATTGTTCATCAAACATTTTTGCTAACGCTCTAAATCGCTCATCTTTAAAAAAGGATAATCTAGTTTGTTCTGCAATCTAACAATAATAGAATCTAAATAAAACTTGTTCAAAATTTCACCTTTTAATTTACCTTGGTAACAGCTTTCAAATGGTTACTATATAAAACAGAAAAATATGACGCCAATCTGAACCGCGGTACATAAGCAAATCCAGCATGAACAAAAACCTTCCTAAGCTTTATTAAATCTATTACCATTACAAATGGAATTTCATAAAACTCCGTTTGATCAAAATCATATTCACCCGTAGTCGATCCGATTAAGTCTTCCTTTAATTCATCTTTTCTCTCCTTAGATATGGGCTTATATTCAAAGTAAATAACTTTAAAAAATCTATCGAGTGCTTTATCCGACAATTGCATATATCTCATTACAAATAAATCCAATTCCAACTTGTTGAACCATTGCTGCAGGTCTTTGTGACGAGAACAAATAAGTTGGAGAATAAAAACAGTTAGGTGATCGAGACGCCTCAATTCTCTGTATTCTGTACATTTAGATTCACCATTGGATTTCATTAACTCGAGCAATTTGTTGTCTTTAAGCAACTCGAAACGTTTAAAAACTTTTCCCATCCATTCGGCTTTAAATTTTTTCAAGCCCAATTTGTTAATGCATTCTATTTGAAGTAGAATATTTGCTCTGTTAAAAATTACTTTATTAAATTCGATTAAATCTATTTCACCAGACGGACAATCGTAGAAATAATCGTTTAAATCAAATTCATATATTGGTAACATTATTGTTGGTGTTGGTATTGGCGTTTCGTGTTCATCGATTCATCGGTTTGGGGGCAGCATTTCTATATCTAGATATTGATCTAGACTATCCAGATTATTAATATAATGCTTTGTTTAAAATATTGATAAATTCTAACCTTCTAATATGGTAATATGCCCGTGCACGAGAGTAGCTCAGTAGCGTAGCTCTATTTACTTCGCTTAATCGCAAACTGTAGCATTAGCGACTGCGCCAACTTCAGTCGACACGCATGCGTCGCACTTCGGTCAGTTGTTTGTGTAGATTTTCAATTGTCCGGTACTGGTGCGCGTCTTCGTTCTTCGTCCTTCGTCCTTCGTCCTTCGTCTTCGCATCAAAATCAAATGCATGTTCAATTGACTTTGATGATGTTTGATTACAAGTCGATTGCGTTTTGGCCAACTGCTGTTCATTAATTGCCACCAATAAATTGTCCTTTTGAATGAGAACTTCAGTTTTTATCGATGCCGCGGTACAACATGCCATCGATACTCGATACAATGCATTTTTAGCAATCGTAAAGTTGCATACGTATAAAATTTTGTGTACATTTAACATTTAACATTTAATGGTTATCCAATTTCTTGCTACTTTTCACATATCTGTACATATATTTGGCAAACATTAATGATAATATCGATACAATTTACGTGTCAATATTTAACCTTTTATAATTCCGATTTTAGCTATTTGATCAATTTAATAATTAAAATAAGATTAATTGCCATTGACAGTGTCAACATAATATATAATGTTTTATATTTTAAGAGTAGACAACATAACAATTGAATAAATAATTTCATAATTTTGTTAATCAACTTTGAAATAAAATTAACAGGAATTTTTCAACAATTTGTAGCATTTAACCGAAAGATTAATTGTTAAATACTACTTCAATTAATGTAGTCGAAGTGAGTGGTTGTGATTAAATTTTTTTAAATTCTTTTTATAACATACTCAGAATGTACTTAAGTTTACTACCGATTTTTTTATTTGTGCATTTTGTAAGTACATACAACTATTACAGACGAATTTGAAATTTCAATTAATTCATTTCTGTGGCTGAAGCGGATTCAACAATTTCCTCAATATTGTTTTCTTGCACGGAATTATTGTCACCAAACAAAGCGTCAATTCCCAAATGTTGATCAATTTCGTCGTCATTACTGGCGATGGAAACACTTTTGGCATCATTGTCTTGAGTGGTATGTAAAACGTAATCAACATTATTTATGGTATTCTCATCTGGAATGCTGCACAATCTTGTATGAATGCTATATTGTATACTGTTGACTTTTTCACGTGGTGTCGGTGATCCATGTGATCTTGGATTACTTTCAATGCTGACCGTACTTAATCGTCTTACTTTGGTTTTGCAAAAGTTCAAACAACCACCCAACCATTCGGATAGCAACGAAGCTGCTCCTAAAAGAAATCCAATTGCTAGCAATAGAAACATTCCTTGAGTGTCATCTAAGGTCAAAGAACGATCTTTAACTTTGAGTTTAATCGTGGAACCCGCATTTGCCTGTAAATAAAATAAATGGCGTACAGTTAATAATGTTAAATAACAAATGAATGAATGAATCTTGTGAAGTATTATTACTTGAAGATGTTTTCCAGTTTCGCTTCTCATGGTTTCCCATTCAACATCGTTTTTAATTTTTTTAATAAATCCAGATTGCATTATGTGCAATAAGCCGGAGTTAAAAATATTTTTGTAAACGGAACTTAATGGATACACCACAGAAACACCGTAGGGCACAAAACATTCGTTGCTGATATGCAAAATGGTTCGACGGCTCCTTAAATAATCAACGAATGAATTGATTTGATTTGATTTGATTTGATTTGTTATTTTGTTGCATTACTTTGTGGAAAAATTACTACGAATAATAAAATCCAACTCGGCAGCGGATCCTAGAAATGCGTAAGGCCAGAAAAATGCTTTGGTAACATTAATTAGACCAGATTCAACTGTAGGAAGATACTCGATGCGTTTGTACAATGATCTAGTATTGGCTTCGGTGGAATTATCAAACCAATACTGCCACCCGCCTTTATCTAAAATGAGAACAAGCATAAAAATGAGAGTAAATAAATATGGCCTATCGCCAGTAACCGATTCTTACTTAGAGTTCCAATTTGAAATCTTCCTTTTAACAATTGTTCGGTGGAATCGACGGTTTCCGGAAAAATGGGCAGTGTTACGAATGCAATGATTGAACCGGTATAACAAGCCGTAGTAATGATGGTAAATAACCAATAGAAACCTAAATCGATATTTCGTTACAATTCTATTTTATGCGGTTGATTAATTAATTAATTAATTATTATTGATTATTACCAACTAAAATTCTAGTTGTTACTTTATCAGATTTACCCCAGGAAGCTTCACCGGTAAATGTAAAACAATTTGTGAATGTACCAAAGACATACCAAAACATGTTTTCAATCTCTTCTGGTTTTGTGATTAAATGTTTTAATGTGTGTTTGTCAGACAAAGCTAACGGAAATATTGCGAAGAGGTAGATAAAAGTTAGAGCTAACCAGACAGTCCAATGGAAAGGCCCCATTATAGCCCGGTATCTTTAATGAGAAATTATAAAAGTTATAAAAATAATGATGCTGCTGCTATACAGCATCATTCCCATTCCCATTCCCATTGCTCACCGCGGCAATGCGGTGGAAGCCAGTGTTACAAACGCGGCGCAGTCTTGTGAGTGCGATTGGGAAATGTCAGTAATTGCAAATCTCTGAGGAGTAACATAAATGCCACCAATTCCCAAGTTTGCTTTCTTGGAACCGACTTCTTCACTAACAGCGTCGCCAGATCTACGGATTATTTAATTGAAACGAAATTTGTAAGTCGTAAGAAAATGTTGAACTTTAGACCCCATTTTTGTGACCAATTTGGCTTCTCGAAAATCCGTTGTAAAATTGTATTGCACCGCAAGCATATCAACTATTCTGACTTCAATTCCATCCCAACTGATATCGTCGTTGTCATCATTTTCTCTAAAAAACATTGAATATTGATTGGTACAAGGCAAAATGTGCAAATGTGTAAATGTATAACTTTCTAATCGTAAAAGGCGGTTGATGGGCTATAGATACAATAAATCGATGCCCTGCAAAACCATCTAACATCTTACGAGGAAATAAATTGATCGGCCTTGAGAAATTGTTACGAATCCACGATGTGAGTACCGCAGCTGCACTAGATCCCAATCCATCTACGTACATTTTGTGCGTATAAAGTATGTAAGGACGTTCCTGAAACAATGCGATCGGCTTAATGCGCGGATGCACACTTGTGGCTTAGGCTCGGGCTCGGGCTCAGGCTCAGGTTCAGGCTCAGGATTAGGCTCAGGCTCAGGCTCAGGCACAGGCTTAGGCTTAGGCTTACCTCTCCGATGGCGATGGATTTATCGGACTGGGCGATGACTAAAAGATTTACAAAATCACGTGCAACGTTACTTTCTAGAAATTCGTATACCCTCCACTGCGACGATCTCGCCACAATGACCACCTTAACGACACTCTGCTCCCCAATTACATCTTTACACCTCATCACGTCGGCCATGAACATGATGTACGATATGCACGTGTTCTCCATATTCTGCAGCATTTTGTTAACTTTAATTCGATAATTACTAGTAATTTGGCCGTGCACATAGCCTATCGGGTAATGCCTAAACAACTGTTCAAGAAGCATGCCGTCACTTTGCTCGACAATGGAATCGTATAAAATAATAGGGGTGCAACCACTCAGATATGTGGATGTAATTTCATTAATTAAATTAACCAAAGAAGGCACTTGATTATAAGCTAAGCTGCGACCGAAAAACGCTTCCACCCATTTGTCAATTTGCGGCATTTCATGCTCTGGCTGCAATGCTCTCTGGTGTCTCGATTTTGAATTCGATTTGGCATCCAGACAACTGACATTGACTACAAAAATAACTATTAGCACAAACAACCGTAACAAGTTCATTTTTTGGAATGACCGTTAGTCTCGGCCACTGTCTGCTTTATATAGATGTGTAGACTTATCGACGCGACGCCGACGCCGTCTCGTTCTAGTTAGAGATGCATTGATTTTAAAAATTTACAAGTAATCCGTGCGTGCGTGCAGGTTGATATAGCTGATATAGAAGATATAGATACAATATTCTTATCAATTGAAATGAAGAATGTACATCGGGATTATTATTAACGCAAAGGCGGGGGCGGGCGTGGCGTTCCGTTGCATTCGACAACACAAACTATACATTATTAAAATATATCAATTTATTTTTGAAATTTATAGAGCAGAGCAAACAAGTAATTTGGTTTGTGTGTGTTTTTGTAATGTAACTATAGATAACATACTCGTACAGTATTAGTGAGGATAAATAATAAAAAATAAACGAATACAATATCAATAAAAATAAAAAATAAAAAATAATAAAAGCTAAATAATTTAATTCCATGGTTTACTTATAATTTATCACTCACTGGTTTAACATTTTACACTTACGCAGTGTTGCATTGTTGCATTGTACACTGCACTTGAAAATAACCGCACAATAAATTAGAGGAGAGTACAAAAATAATAATAAACCGAAAACAGAATACAAAATACAGAATATAGAATACAGAATACAGAATACAGAAAACAGCCAAGTATCGCAAAGTTTAACCAACTTATCTTATTCGGTCCGGTTATTCGGTTATTCGGTTATTCGGTTATTCGGTTATTCGGTTGGCCGGCAGTTATACATTCATTATAAGTTAAGTTTATCTTATCTTATAATTACAAATTAAATTTATTTTTTAACCGTTACAATATATACAAAATATAATCTAACCTTAAATGATGTTGCTAAGGTATGTAACAACCTTTTTCCATTGTTTGGTCAAGACACCTTAGTAACATCTGGCAACTTTATAAATATAATTTCTAATTTCGTCGTCGAATTAGGTACCTAATTTTAATGCAATTACCAACATTGAAAAATAATGTCGATCAGTATCTAAATGCCTACGTAATAATTTAATATCATTTAGGTTCGGGTCGTTGGCATAGGCGTGGTTAGTCTTCGATGTCGTTGTCAATTCTGCTACTGCGAATTCCCGTTTGTCCCGTCCATGGATAGATATCGGGACATGGCTGGCATGTGCGCATGTATCTCACTCCGGATTTGTGCCACAAGTTGCATACCTTTGGATTGTTGCATCTCTTGGGCCGGTCCTAAAACAAAATCCCTTGTTATGGACAAGACGGCCACCACTAACAACAATAACTTACAGAGTAATTGCATTGGAACGGCTGGAAGTTTCCAATTCTGGACATTGGGGTTGGATCGCGCACCCATTGAATGGCTTGCCAGTTCGTTACTAAAAATACGTCCTTCATTTGGTTGATTGTATCTAAAAATTGGATGAAACCGTCTTTGTGGTGAGGCTGCGTGAACCAAGCAGCGTGATAGAACAATCCAAATGGAGCTCTAAAATTAACAGAAAGAATGAACGGATTGGATTTTAGTTTAAGTTTGATTCGTGTCCTACCTATTGGTAGTGTAATGTCTGTCAAAGTTCTTCATCAACATCTTAAAAACGCCATCGGCATCTGGTGGGTTACTGCAGGCATCGCCCATGGAACAACGTCCTCCATTCAAATCTTGCCACATAACCATGGGCACTTCCCAAACGCCCGGATAAGAACGAGTTGGACAGGGCGGAATCATGCAATCGTGGAACAGCTTGTAATCCAAAGTGTATGGCCAGCTTGGCGGTTTATTTTCGTAGATTGGCATAGATGAATCGTAAGTAAAGTTGGAATCGTATAACATTTTAAACATCTTATTGCCACCAACCTGTATGCATGCATTGTTTATATAATAATAAATGAGTACACATAGAAAGCAGAATATAGAATGTCTACGTACAGATAAGAAGGGCGCTCTCAATCCCCTGACATCTTCTAGCTTGACCCCTCCGTAGGCAGATAAAATTTCTCTTTGTCCGGCTACTTCACGCGTCCACTTCTTTTGCGAGAATTGTTCCCCAAAACTGTGACTATATAAACAGTCGGTCAGTCAATATTGTGCAAATATTTGCTCATTTATTAGGGTGCAAAAGCTTTTATTTTGTTAATGTGCCCAAACATAGAATTAAATTGAACCAAACTAAACCAAACATACAAGCAAGAACGATGTCGTTGTTATTGAAGCTACTGTATAATAGTGCTAGTGAGTCAAAATCGTGCATTCTCACTATTGTTTTGATTTGATTAGATTAGATTAGATTAGATTAGAATAGATTTGTTTTGTTTTGTTTTGATTTGTTTTGTTTCGGGTGCAAATTATTACTGTACAGTGCTGCAGTACAATATGTTTTGGGGGGTGACTTACGATACAGTATGGGAGGCAATTTCGTGACCATCAGAGTATAAATTTTGGACTTGACTGTAATCAGTCCATTCGTGGGACACGTAGAAAGTGGCGGCAATTGGGCAACCGTTGGGATTAACACGTCCTTTTTCAAATAGATCACTGTATAAGCCTTTGTTGAGATCATTGACGGAGTCATCGAACGTAAGAAGGACGACCTGGGGTACTTGCTCAACTGGTACATCACCTAAATAAGTTAGTAGGCAGAGCATGAGATAATGTTAAATGGTAATAGCAAAGAGATAAAAGGAGCAAATAAATAGTAAAGATTCAATTCAAGACTGCCTGCAACCAGAGGCCGTGGCTGGACTGGACTGGTCACTTACGACACTGTGTGCGAAGCCATTTCATGCCCATCGGCATAAAGATTCTGCACTTGGCTGTAATCAGTCCACTCGTGTGAGACGTAGAACGTTGCTGCTATTGGACAGCCATTCGGATTCATGCGTCCATTTTCAAATAATTCGGTATAATAAAGTTTGTTTAAGTCATTAACAGCGTCATCAAAAGTCAGTAATACCATCTGCGGCACTTCCTCAACGGCCAGCTCTCCTATTCATTAAAAACAAATCTACACATGCAATACAATCGGATAAAGTGGTATGTATAATCAGCAACAGCTACAGCAACAGCAACAGCTGTTAAATCTGCAAATGACTACTCGCTACTGGTTACTATCTACTTTCTACGATTATGTCACTTACCGGGTATCTCCTTTCCGCCGCAACTGCAATCGGGTAGAAGACACACGTCTTTGCGGCATTTCGCGGCCGTTTTGTCGGGCTGCGGTGTTGGGTAGATAGGATCTGGTCTTCTAGGTGGGAATCTATAGATGTCGATGTATTCAACGGCTTTAGAAACGATGGAAGTGGACGGTTTTAAGGTTGGCCGAGATCGACTGGAAAAAACATCAATCATCAATTGGCTGTGGATTGTCTGTTGTTCAGCTGTTTCTACTTACGTTGGCGGTGTACCGCGATTTACGGTGGTTTCGCCGGCGTTGGAAACACTTGAGCCGGCATTGCTGCTGCTGTAATGAGCAGAACCACGCCCGCGGTTACTAGTTCTGAAAAAAATAATTTGGTCAACTAATATACTTCGGAATGTCTGAAACTGGTGCAAGAGTTACGGTCATCCACCAATACTTCTACCATGCAACAGCATCGAAATGTTCTATCATTGTTTAGTTGATGCTGACCAACATTTTGATTAGACCAGGTCCGTTTGTCTACATTATGTGATTACGTGACTAAGTTAACTAAGTGGCGTGTTAAGTGTGCGTGGTATTATTTTATAATGTCTGGATTGGATGTAAGGTCCAGTCAACTTCCAGTCTCATGGGGAGTTGCTAGGGAATATATGTATGTTTATATATTTTTTCATATCTTTTTATACGTCGTGATTGGGTTTTCGTTACGAGAAGCGTGTTCTATGGGAATAAATGGGATAGTTAAAGTTTAGAAATTGGTGCAGAAAGATTTAGAAAAGATGGTGATGTACATGCATTTTACTTTTGCAACATTACTTAGGAGGAATAAATACCTCTGCTTTATTTCGTTGCATTTTACATTTGTTGTTTGATTCTCATTACATTTTGGGTTTTGCCTTCGCGCTCCCCCGAATCCGATTATTGATTTTATAGCAGCATTTACCCGGGAAACTCGTGCAGGAAGAGAGGTATTGCGGACAGAATCTACCCCCGTCTTTGTCAATATGTCATTGGATGCCTTTGAAGGATTTGGCGGTTTGGGTTTAAATGTTGGTGGTTGGTCTGGTTCGGGTTTTGCTATATCTTCCGGATCAAGAAAGAGTTCGTGTGGCTGCGGAATTTCTACCGTATTGCGGAATTTTTTCATATTTGGGGATATGTACTGATTTGGTTCAATATAGTGCCGATATTTCTCTGTAGATTGTGAATCAATACTCAATTGGTCAAGCGCGGTACTGCGACTTGTGTAGGGAGTGGCGGAACTAGTGGTGGTAGTAGTGGTTGTACTGGTGGTGGTGGTGGTGGAAGAGCTAGTTTTAGGAGGTGCCGCTGTAGTAGTAGTAGTGGTTGCAGTAGTAGTGCTTGTCGTAGGCATAGTCGTTGTAGTGGTCGACGTCGTAGTGGGTGTCGAAACAGTAGAGGAATATTTTTTAGTCGTTGTCGTTGTCGTTGTCGATGTCGATGTCGATGTCGATGTCGATGTCGACGTCGTTTGAGGTTCTTTTGCATCTAATTTGTAATTTGTAATTGGATACTTAATTTTGCCACGGTCAACATAATCGGTCTTATATTCAAGTGAAGCTTCTTCGCTTAACGGATACAATTCTGTGCTGCTGGCGAAAACAGTATTAATTGCAATTGGATTCAAGTATTTTCTAATTGATTTAATTGTGTTAGGTTTGATGAAATCAGATTGATTATTGTTATCGATGTTATTTGTAATTTTTAGAGGTGAGTCAAGATAAGTAGTGGTAGTAATGGGTTTAGGTAAGATAGATTTTAAGAAGAATTTTGGCGGAGCGTAAGTGGTGGGTGTTATAGATGATCGTGGTGTCGTGTCCGAAAGGAATTTTTCTGTACTTCTTGCGTAATAAATTTTGCGTTTTGGTGACTCTGTGAGGCGATCGGGAGAGACGGTCTTCGAGACAGATGGAGTTGACTTGGACGCTTTGGTAATAAAATGAAAAGTCTGCGGTTTTGTAGGTGTTGGCAAACTGAAAGGAGCAGGTTGGTTAACTACAGCAGAACGAACAGGCACATGCACACTGAAATCTGTGATTGTATCTGGATTATATTTGGGTCTGTATGTGATGGGGACTGTTGGTATTGCGTCTTGTCTGTTATGGTCATGGTCAATCGGGATATATCTGGATGTGGTCGAAGAGGACGATAGTAGAAGAGTGTGTCCCGGGTTTTCCGGTAATGTATTAGGTAATGACTGTGCTCGTGTTTGATTCGCTTTGGATGTGACAGGCGATCTGTTAAAATAAACGATACCTATAGTAATGACAGGACCTTAACATAGAACAGCAAAAGTTTACTATTTACGAATTTCAGTAGGTTTATGCACGTATGCACACGTATAAACACAACAAATTAATTAGTAAATTAATTAATTAATTAATTAATAAAACTAATAAAACTAGTTAAAAAAACTAATTAAACTAATTAAGTCTCTTCAAATGTGATTAGGATGATTAATTATTGTACAAATAATAAGTCAGAAATGAATTAATGCAAGCAGAGATTCGCACAACAATGCCAAACAAAAATAATAATAAATGTATAAATAAATAAATAAATAAATAAATAAATAAATAAATAATCAAATTAAGATACTACAAACTCATATAAACAGCCAAGCATAACGTAAGTACAAATACAAATTTCATATAAATTTAGATGCCATGATAGAAAAGTTAGAGATCATTTTTGATGCCAATGATAGAAATTTATTTGATTTTGCTTTTGTAGTACCTTGGTGGCAATGTAATCTTTTGAGTGGGAATGGTTCGCGGTGTCGTTGTCGTTGCACTGGTTGTTGTCGTTCTTTTGGTCGTAGATATTTCTTCAATAAAATTCAACTCGTTTCTGTCTCCCCTGAAGGTTAAACGCTCTTAAACTGTCTACGTGCTATTTAATATGAATCAATCACTTACCTAGACGGTTGGCGGTTCGATTGCCTGTAGCTGTTTTGATCATCCACCTAAGACAGAAAAGGTTCAAACGAACATTACCGATGCAATCAGTGGCCGTTTATTGTTATTATTATTTACTTGGCTGTTGAAACTGTTGTCTTCGTTGTAGTCTGGCACCGACGGTTGTTGGTAAACATCTTGGGTTGTGTAGCTGTTCTGGATATATTGGGCGTTTCCGCGTTTTGGCTCCTCCGACGTCGGCGAAGCTTGGACGGCAGGAGCTGCTGTTCCTCTGAAGGTTTGTTGAGTTTGGCCGTTGTTGTTGTTATTGTTGTTATAGTGCTGAGTGTAATCTAAACAAATAGTTTATACCTGCGTAGTACATTTGCTTGAAGAACTGAACAATGAACACACATACCAACATCTCTGTACAATTCAACGTCGTCCTCGTATAAACTATAATATGGGTCGTAGTGTGCTGGATCGTAGTGTTGGCTGCCGTTGTACAGGGCCCTTGCTGTTGCTGTAGCTACTGACGGCTGCTGCGAAGGACCTACACTGGTTACTTCCACCCTAAACAAACAACGCGAGCGACATCAATGATATGACATAATGCAGTAGTGAGTATTTTACGGAAAAAAAACGTCGATGTGGAGGTGATATAACTGTAACAGTTAGAAAGAGCTGTCCACAAGAACAAAATATTAATGGCGATACGATTTTATATTATTTACTTTCACTGTCATAATTGTTTTCGTATGTTGGTCTACTTATGTGATACAAATAATATCCGATATACTTACTTTTAAAGGAACGGATTGTAAATGTTATACAATGTGTTAATAATATGTTAATACTATGTTATATTGTTGTATACCTACTTTAATTTGTTGGCATTTTGAGACATATTCTAATGTACTGACTGACCAATAAATAACGTAAACACTCAAATGTAATATAATGTCATAATAAAATAGGATATTACCTGTTAGCTTTAAGTTTGTCAAGTCTGGTGTCATGGTCATTAACACGATTGTTCGTCGTAAGTCTCTGTCGAATAGTTCCTGTTGTTGGTCTGATAGAAGTCCTATTTCTTTGTCGAATAGTATACACGGGTTTACGAGTTGCGGTCGTGGTTGTGGTTGGGGTTGTGGATGTGGATGTGGATGTGGATGTGGATGTGGATGTAAGGTTAACAGGAATATTAAAAATACCTTGTTTGGCTGTACTTATTTTGGCAATAGGAGGTATGGTTGTAATCTTTAGATTATTTCTTTCGTTATATCTAGCGGAGTATTTAGTCGTATCATTAAATTTACTTTTAGTTTGATTGATCTCCTCTTCGGGATAATCATATTCTTCGTAATAATATTCGTCGTCGTCTTCTGGAAGCGGTTTTTTAAATATTGGCACACTTTTATTTTGGTCTTTAGATGGCTTAAATTGACTAGAATATTGTTTCTTGGGTAGTTTCTCATCTTTTTCATCATCATCATCGTCACCATCGTCTTCTTCATCATCGTAATAATAATATTCATCACTCAATGTTGTCGTTTTAATTTTATATGGTTTGGTAGTCGTGTATTGTAATTTACCGGTATTATTTGAAGTGCTGTTATGCACAACATTATGCATGTTGTCTAAAAGTTGATCAACGGTTGATTTATATTTGTTGTTGCCTGTTTTGTAAAACATATTCACGTTAGCATGCTCCATTGGGAAATCGCTTTTTAAATTTATAATTTCGTAATTGCTTTCCTCAATTTTAGCCGGTCTATGGTTTTTATATTTATCATTAACATAACCTTGATTGTGTTTATGCCCTTTGGTGACAGCTTCGGTTATTTTAGGAGCACGATGCAATAATGAAAAATTAACCGATGGTGTCTTATTCGGAGTCAGAAATGGCCTATTAATTGTATACTCTATGTTATCAAAATTATATAATTCTGGCTTCTTAAATGAACCAGAATGGTGTTTGTGGAAAACGACGGGCCTTCCCGTTGAGCTAATTCTATAATTAGAAGTTGGTACTATTTTTGGTGCTAATGTTGGGCTTGGACTTGAATTTGGAATTCCAAAATTGATAAAAGAATAGTTTTCCGTTGTCGATTGATGTATGTTGAAATATTGAAAGCTTTTATTATCGTTTGGCGGATGTCTTTTGTATTCTTGTGGGATAAACGGCTGAAATTCTTGGTTTTCGAAATTGCTGTAGTGATTGTTTGTGGGAAATTTTAGTAGGGGTGGCGGGTGCAGATTAATTGTGGGCAAATTTTGGTTTGTGGGAAAGCTTATTTTATGTCCTGGTACACTGCTGTGCCACGCATTGGCATCCAAGCCAGGTCGGCTAAAATGAATCAATTAAGATATGCTACACCTTTTATCATATCTTTATGTAATTACTGCGAATAGTGATAAATAATCTTTTATCTTTATATCACAAAATATCAAAATAAATAGAAGAATTAACTTAGTTAAAAATATTTTTGTAATGATGTTGAGTATGTGCAATATTTATAGATAAAAGAAAATGTTGCAGTAATAAAATGACAAAAAAAAACGTAAAAGTCGGCGATCTCAATCGTTTCGAATATGCTATGTGCTATATGCTTGGTAAAACTTATTTACCTTCTTTGTATTTGTCTTTTGCGTCTTTTGCGTCTTTCACTTCTCTTCAATGTCAAGTCATTTGTAATTGTTACGTCCAAGTCGTCTGTCACTTTGCTAAAGTAAAAAGTCATTAAAATAGTACTTAGCAATACTAAGTCCCGTGCACTAACCTGTACTGTTGGATAGGTTGCGATTGCTGCTGTTGCTGCTGCTGTGTGCCGAATGAAATTACACCGATCTTCTCGCTCCTTCCACCGTAGTTCTGCAAATATAGCGCGTTTCAATTTCGAAGCATTTTATTATCTCATTTGATTGCAAATTACCGGAATAGCGTTTGTATGTCTCAATCCATCGCGATCTCTTTGCACTTGACCAAGTGTGGATGGTTGACCGCGATAAACTCTTTGTTGGCGATCGCTCTCAATTTCTTCTGCAGGGGGCAATACTTCATCGGCATCTTCGTATAATTGTTGCTGTTGCTAATTAAAGAAAAATAAATAATGTCTTATTTTATGTTATACCTTATCACTATTCACTATCACTACCTTAATAATCTCTTGTTGGTTATGGTTATGGTTGTGATGCAATTGTCTCGGTTGTCCTCTGGATGTTACCACGGCGGCCGGTTGGGGTGGCGGAGATGGCGGAGTGTATCTTGTACGCTGTGATTCAATCGATCTGCTCGGGGTGCTTGGTGCTGATGTTGCAGTGACTGTGACATCACCGGCATCGCAACCCACATTACGAGGCCAATCGCATGTTTGAAGTTCATGACTTAAATGATGAAATGAAGAAATCAAGAAATGAAGAAATAAAGAATAAATATGCAATGATATGTAGTCACGTACTACAAGACCACACTCATTATAGAATGCTAAAAAAGGACCGGTCAATTAGCGGCTAAATAACTTGGCAATTCCTTAATTCCGCTTCCGTTTTAACCATTTAACGATCATTAATTAAATATAAAAATAGTAAATGAATAAAAAATCAATTAACAATTGGAATTTGATCTAGCTAAGATGTTATATTGTTTTCAATACAATAATGTCAAACAAACAACAAAAGTGAGTCGCGTGTTGTAAGAACTTCTACCACCAATAGATTCAAATAACTGTCTGTGGTATTGTGTATTAAATTATTAGTAAAGACGAAAAGTGAATGGCTTGAAAGGACTTGTCGACACTTGCACTTATAAATGAAATGAATCCTCTCAAAATCCGAGCCGAGCGACTATAATAAATCGAACTTTCTTATTTTATTTTATTAGTGGTCCTGTTTTAGAACGCACGATGAAGTAATTAGGAAAGTGTTTTACATTTTTTTTTTCTTTTATAATATTTTTTGACCTGTTTTGTATTTTTGTGAAAGTATTTTTTGCTAACCTGTACATAAGTCCGCCGGTACACGATTCAAGAAGAGCACCTCCGAAGACGCAAACATAGTATTGGGTGCAGTCGGTTGGGTGGGGGTAATAACCAAATTCTTCTGGACAATCAAAACTGACGCCAGTTTTTACTTCGGCGGTCACAGGCTGCGTTCTACTTATTTTTCGTTGTCCTGAGCATAATCCTGCAAAAAAATATATATCTACGTTAATAGGTTTATTGAACTGCTTGTGCAGTTTTCGTTTTCTCCGTTGCACATAATATGACTGACAAAAAATTAATCATTCCGTTGCATGTCCGTTGATATTTTATAGTTATATTTTAAGTTTTTAACGCGGATTTTGATTTTCTTGTAAAAGTTTCTAAAAGTTTCGCTAATTTGCTTCGCTTATCTTATCGCTGTTTTTTTTTTGCATTGAGCGTTGGAGAGAAACGTCGAAAATCGTTGGAAAACGTAGCCGGGGAAAAATAATTCCCAGAGCATTTGTTTATGTAAGTGATTAATATCTAGTGTGAGAGATCTATTGCTTATTAGAAGTGTTAGGAGTTAAAAACGAGGACGTTCACAGGATTATTATAAAATAAATAAAATTTGTAATGTCATGATGCAATGTTTGTAAACAATGGAGTACGTACTTTTAATTGCCAATATTCAATTACAATTCAACTACAATCATTCCCTAATTAAAATGCATTCGTTCGACAATTGCGAATTGCAATATCAACAACAGCAACAACAACAGCAACAACTGCAACAACTGCAACAACTGCAACAACAACTACATGAATACAAATAAAGGTTACTAGGTCACATTATGCTCGTATTTTCATGAAAAATGTTCTTGCACTATGCCATGCCATTCTTTGTTATTGGATCTTAGATCCGATGTGGGTGGGTGCGGTTGAGCGTTGAGAGTTG
>JARJEC010049935.1:0-25367 GCA_030264575.1 Tachinus sp. AB-2021 | reverse complement strand
TCTATATTGTAATAGTTAGTAAGGCCAGGATTGATATAATGTTTAGCATGTATTGAATTTATATCTATTCTATATTCATATCAGCTAATAGATTTTCACAGTACTATTCCAAATGCCCCTGTAACGGGAATGAAAATTCTGTACTGTAATTCAGAACAAAACATATTTTTTTCTACTTAACATTTATAATGAATCATTTAACATTTATCTAAGAATGTTTATTTATTTCGGATATTATTATTATTATTATTATTATATTGTTAGACTAGTGGGCTAGTGATAGTTTTTTTGGCTCTAACTTTACTCAGTCTGCTCTTTGGAAAGTATTATGATACTCACATTTTGATGACAATAAATAATAAATCAAAGTATCATGCCGGGTTTTTTATATATTAATGTTCATTAACTTTTTTGCTGCAAATTAAGCAATATTCTATAATTTTATTCATGCTACCATATTTCAAAATGAATTTTAACAAATAAGATACTTGTAAATTGATAGGCAAAACGTTCACATGAGTCCAAATGCTTAGCACAGGCAAGTGTACTTACCTTAATGTTTTATTCGGTGTTTCTAAACAGGCAACTAAGAAGAATACATGTTATACTATGCTTTGACTTAAAAAAATGGCATACCGTTTGATCATGTTGAAGTAGAGGTTAATTTTAAATTTGATCAATAAAGATTATATAAAAATAAAAAAAACGAATCACACTTCAATTTATTATTTATTATCATATAACTCTCCAAAAAGCATACTTAGTAAAATCACGCTCGAAAATTTGTTACTAGCCCCCGATTCTATATCCAGTTATAATTGGAACCAATTGTCTAAGATGAAATAATGTAGAAATTAATTTGAAGCCATTGTTTTTTTTTTGATGATACATAACATAAGTTATCAAATACCGGAATTAAAAAACAAAAATAAACCATTGCTACAAAAAACAACTGATTCATTTTCATATCCAGAAACATTCTTTTATCTATTCCTTATGCTTATCCCAAAATTTACTTGTCTTTCTTTTATATCATTATTCAGTAAACTGTTTGCGCTAAACACGGGGTATATTTAGTGTTGAAGAAGGAATTCTATTATTTTATACTCTTCTTAAAATGAGTTACTCACTTTTTTTTCGCTCCCACTACCGCTTTTCTTTCTATTGTCTTCTTACTTCTTTCTTAAATTCTTTTTTTATCATTTTTATTTTTTCTACATTTACTTTAAGTCCTCTTATTTTAAAATATTTTTATCATTCCTGTCATTGTTTCTAAATTGATTTATCTATATTCACCACACGTGCACTTTCAATTTTCATATGACTATCCTCCCTTTGGGAAAGGCAGTTTTATTTTGACATCTATTAAGCTAGGCAAATCAAATTAACACGAGAGCATATGCATTAAAATACTACTTATTGTTATATTTATAAAGTCGTTATCACTTATATTATTATTTATTCTAAACACCATCTTGCAATTTTGGAAAGAAATTTGTCTTTAATTATTTTGAATTAATTTGACAATTTAAAAAAATTAAATTTTTGTTTATGTATGTTACTATGAATCGGATAAAATACTTAAAAACTATAAAATGTAAAGTGTTTGTATCACTGGATTCAAAGAATTATTTTTTAAATAGCGACAGTTGCCTCTCGAGGTCTTATTTCGAATTTGTGAAAAGAAAACTACAAACGTATATTTTGAACCCTAGTAGAATCCTACTATTAAATTTTAATCATTTTCATCCATTCATAACCACCTAGATAAAAATGTCATTTTTTCTTTACCATAGTGTTACAAATTGACAATCGATACGGTTTTGTGTTTTGTGTTCGAATTGTCAAATTAATTCAAAATTACAATAGAAAAGTATATGGTTCTATTCAAAATTCAAAAGGTGGCGTTGTTTCCGATATAACCGAAAGTGATACAATTCTTAGAAGTATTTTAATAAATGGCATCTTTATGTATATACACTCGTATAAGTTTGATTTCTTTAGTTTCATATATAACAAAATAAAGCAGCTTTACATATGGCCTGGAACATCCAAGTATAACTGCTACATAAGCTGCAAATAACATAGTGGTAAGTGAAAATCTCTGCCTGACTCCTTTTGTTTACAACTCTTCACTATTCACCATACATCCCCTTTACTTTAACTAATAAATGTTCACTTAAACTTTCATTTCTCAGGCATTCATATATATATATATATATATATATATATATATATATATATATATATATTCTATCAAACGCTGGCTTTAGATAAAAAATAATTGGTACAGATTTATTCCTTTTTTGGCTCTTTTTACCAACTATGTGGTTTAGATTAGGACATTTCTATTGAACCTCCATCTTTTCTAAATTCTGTTTAGCCATCTGTTAATATTTATTTCTAATTTGTCAGTTAATTATTCTTCTAATATCATTCCGTAGGTATTATGAATTATTTATTTGTAATTATCTCTATTTGTTGTTTTTTTTCTTCTTTTCCATAAACTAGGCACACTAGAAATACTTTCCATTCTTTGGAAAACCCTTCACCCATACACGATTCACTATTTTCCCCAAATGTTGCTATAGTTTCATTCGTACCATACATTCACGCTTTATCCTAATTGCATCTACATCCAGATTTTTTGTTTAGTTTTGCAATTGGAATTTTTACGCACTCTAGCGTAATTTGATCTGTGTTGTTTTTATCCCATTTCTGTTTCTTCTATTTTTTGTAGCTTTTTCGTTGTACCTGAGAAAGAGCTGCAAAGTCGCTTCAAATTTATTATATTAAATTATTATATTAAATAAGAATCAATATTTTTTAACTGCAGCAATTTTTGAATGAATTATGATTGGTGCTACTATTTAAACACTCCGCATTATTTATTTGAATGAATTGAACCAGAAATTCTAATAATTAATAATTAAGTAGTGACATACATCATACACTCATATTATATAATTAATTCAACGTAACAAATTTTGTCTGCCCTATATCTAGACAAATGACAATAATTTCTTTAGACATCCGGCCGGAATATTAAACTAATTTTGTAATGGTCTAGGTTTATATGTGGTTTATACATTCATTAGAAAAATCATGATTTTAAATTGTTCAATCGGAAATCTTGGTTTCTGAAAGAATATGTCTTACAAAAGTTATCCTACATTAAAGTGATAAATAAAGGCCACTTTATGTTCTGTCACACATATACATATGCTAATATAAAATGGAAAAACCATTTTCTTTTTCATTTAATTTAACTAAAAAATATATTGAAACATATTTATATAATGGTTGTAATAAATCAAAATGGAAAACTAGCATTGAAAACACATTGAAGCTATTAAATTAGGGCTATGTTTCGGCTTCTTATAAGTTCTTATAATTTATTACTCAATTAACAACGGTGCGTCCTTTTGCAGCGCCCATTTCACAATGGATCATTGCCGGGTCCTTTAACGGGGCCGATATTTCTGGATCCGTTAGGGCGGAGAACGAATTTCAAGCTACAAGTTATTGAGCTCACCACCGACGGTGTCAGGACAACAGGGACCTGGAACTCTAACAATCCACATGTTATAAATTTCACGTTCAGCCAACAGGAGAGGCAATTGGAGATTGTGCAGCAATTGAGTCAGAAAGTCTTTAGGGTTACGTCCAGGTAAATTTATTTAGATTATATTTTTATTAATTTTTTTGTTTTGTATATTACATATTAATAAAAAATAGGTTAGATATTAAAATATTAAAAATTCATAAATCATTATTAAGCCAATTAATCTACAACATATAAACAAAAAAAATTGTAACAAAGTCTGTCATAACATTGGTCGTCGCCGAAAATTTCCGTGTGTATTGTGCTAGCATAGACTAACATACACACAACTGTTTATGTGTAAGCATATCATGTATTAGTTTCAGAAATAGACTTTGGCGTAGTTGTAAAATATAAAACTAATGCCAATTGAGATACGTCCGTAGCTCAGTGACCAGTGGACATGAAATCCAACGGTTATGGGTTCGATTCCCATCCGAGGTGAATTTTTTGAAACATTTATTTCAAATAGAGTAATGGCTTAGTAATTATTTAATAATTATAATATTTTAATTTCAACATCTTACTTATCTAATTGAATTTGACTCATATCGTCCAATATCTTTACTTACGACATTAAGTAAGGTGACTGAAATTATTATCATGAAAAGACTGGACAACTTTGAATCGAACGGACTGACCACCGACAATCAATTTGGCTTTAGAAGCGGATACGGAACGGTTCAGCAAGTTGTTAGAATCGTTCACGACATTCGAATCAATTTTAACAAGGACAAAGTGACAGACATGTTCTTACTCAATGTCAAAAAAGCCGATGACAGAGTATGGCTAAACGGACTAATCCATAAGATGATTTCACAACACTATTCACGATACCTCATCAAACGTATACACAACTATTTAACAGGTAGACAATTCCAGGTAAAAGTCAATGACACCCTGTCCTCCCTAAAACAAATTGATGCTAGTGTATCGCAAGGTTCAATTTTGTTACCCAAACTTTTCAACATATTCATAAACGAATTCTGTCTATGAAACGACGAGTCTTGTGTTGTATGCAGACGACACTGCAATTTATTAAAATCAAATACACCGGAACGGCTGCAAAAAAATTTCAATTTTTGGAAAATCAAAATGAATGCAATAAAATCAGAACGCATAACATTCACACGTAAATTCACAAATAAACTTTTGCACCCACAAAATTCGAACAAGATACTATACCGACAAAGCAGCACGTTAAGTATATGGGAGTATATCTCGACTCCCATCTAAATTACCTACAACATCTAATACACTCACTACACAAAACGAATCAGGTCAACAAACAAATTTATCCATTCATAAATAAAATCAGCGTTCTTTTGGCATATATTAAAATTCATCTTTATAAAACAATAATCAGACCTGCAGCTCCAATCTGGTGCTGCGTAAGTAAAGTAAAACTGAATAAATTGCAAGTAATGCAAAACAAGTGCCTAAGAATGGCACTTTGCAAAGATAGGTATGTAAAAATCAGGAATTTGCACGAAGAAGCAAATGTACCCCTTATTTCAAACCATATTTTTGAAATTTCTCAAAATTTCTATTATATATTAATTAGAAAATAATCTTCTTTTCGAGGGGCTCAGCTATCAGTGCTTGCCTATCTTCAATCAAAACGATTAAATCGTCACACTACCTTCCCTGCTAATTTGTTGTGTAAATTGCTATATTGTACAAATTGTTCTTGTAAATAGTAGTAGGTTAAGTTAGGTTTTGTATATATTATTATATATAAACTAATTAGTTTAGATTATGTTAGTTTCCAAGTTTAAACAAAAATTTGTTAAAGATAAGACCCGTTGTTTTCTACGGGCTTATTAATATTTTAAAAACATATTTGTTAAAATTTTGTTACCTAAATGAATGATGAAATGGATGATGTGTATGAGAATGGAGAATGGATGTGTGAGTGAATGTGTGATTAGTTATGTACACTATATTTGTTGTTATTGTTTCTTGTTTTTGTTATAGTTGTATAGTTGATACTCTGTGAGCTGAAAAATAAATTAATAAAGGGTTATTTGTTCGATCCCCATCGTATGTGAATTTTTGAAACATTTATTTTAAAATGGAGTAATGGCGCAGTAATTAATTAATAATTATAATATTCTAATTTAAACTTAGGCTCCATTTAAATTTTAAATAATTATTATTTACTTGTTGATTGTGTAGCCACGACATCTTACGTTGACTAAAGTTTTGATATTATTTTGTCATAATTAATTTGCGATCTTTATTTTCAATATGACCCCTTTTGTGTGATACTATGTCAGTCTTTCTATATATAAAAAAAAATCATGTATATTTAAATTAGTAATAATACTGTGGTTAATGATAAATTTTGATTTAAGTTGTTTCAAATTCTTAGGGTAATACCTAGGTGGTGCCCTAAGGTTTTTAAAATTAATTTCTTGAGTAGTGATAATTTGTAATGTTGATTTGTGTAAATATTTGCTTGTAAAATGCTATTAAATTTCAGTTATATGTCCTGCAATTGATAACAACAGACTTTGTTTATAGTTTTGATTCCACAACCTAAGTGCAGAGCTGGCTAGGGTCGATTATCATGTGTATTTATTACACAAAATGCCGTTAAACCGTTTCCGATAAATTGAAACACGTTCATAACATTTAAAATTATTATCTTTATTGATCATATTAAAAATTTTCATTTTCTCAATAAAAAAAATCTAAGTCTTTCAGTGATCATGTTAAAAAATAAACCTTTAGTAATCTTTTTTTGTTTACATGATATTTTTATATTAAAAAAGGAGATTTTATTTATTGTTTTGTAAATATTGATATTATTTAACAAACTATTTAATAATATAAAATATATTAGGTTTATAATATTATAATTAAACTTTTTTTAATAACGCATTTTACTTGCAAACTTAATTATATGGTATTACACTCCTAGCCTTCTTGTAATTTGCATTAAATTGTAAAATATATGCTACAAAATGTGCAAGATAGTTTAGTTGTGAACATACGTCGACTGCATACAATTTAATTTCTTCACATATAATCTTGTTAGTGACGCTTCATTATTTTATTTTATTATTTAAATTTAAGAATCGGTGCACCTTACTTGATGTGGAAAGAGCCGAAAATTGGGGAACGCCTTAAAGGCAACCAGCGCTTTGAAGGATATTCCATGGATCTGATAGCAGGAATAGCGGAGATCCTCAACTTCACATATAAATTCGAGTTGGTTCCCGATAATAACTATGGAAGTTACGATCCGAAAACGAAGGAATGGAACGGTTTAATCAGACAATTACTGGACAGGGTAATCGTATTCTATAACCACCACTTATTAAATTAATTGCGTTTTTATTACTAGTCTGTGATTTATTATAATTAAATATAATACCAAATTTAGATATACGTGCATAGCATCTAACAGAAAGATTTATAAAAAAGGAACGAAACTCGTATTACAAAAAACAGTAATAAAATGCTTAACCAATTACCTTGCAGACCTAAAAACATGTGTACAAATAAGGTTTAACAAGTGACTATAATGGCGCAAGTTTGCTATGTGTGCGTGTTTTCAATTAATTTTTCTTTACACCACAAAAGCGGCGAGATGTTTCCGCTATGGTCGTCGGAGAGAGATATGTGCTTTTTTCTTGTTGAATCTCTTTTGACACGTGTTTGTTGCAGAAAGCGGATTTGGCAGTTTGCGATCTTACGATTACTTATGAGAGGAGAACAGCTGTAGATTTTACTATGCCCTTTATGACACTCGGTGAGAATGCAATTGCTTCTTAATAATAACAAATTAGTATTACTTAATTTCTAAGTGTACAAAATGATAATATACGTATTCACATATAATGATAAACAAGGATAAATATTTTAATTAATTAAATAAGTTTCCAAATATATTTTATTTAATAATTTGTATTTTTTAATTACTTTTATAAACAAATTTAATCTTTTTATTTTTTAGAAATAAAACAAATTAAAAAATATATCAACCATGATTACTACAAAACTATTTTCAATTAATAATTGAAACAAATTATTTGAAAAATTATTAAGTTTTAACACCTCAAAATAGAGGGCAAATTTGCAGTTTATTGTGCTTATTTAGAAGCACTTTGAAAAATTTTAATTTTTAGTTGGGAGGAGTAAATTTGTATTTGTTGGCTATCGACTTTGAGATGCTTCGTGTTCATGTAGGTTGCGTGTGTGAGTTAAGGTTTGTTACTCTAGAAATTTGCATCTAACATCTAGAGCGCCATTAATTGTTTTCCAATGACGAATGGTACTAGTAGGTGGGGTATGGGGCACCCATCTAAGTGCTGACGGTGCCAAACGTTGTTTAATTTTTTCAAACATTCGACATCAACCGTACTAAATATGCCACCCAGACGTTTTGATTCTAATTATTTTTAGCTTAAACGAAAACCGTAATCAAATATTTGATTTTTACTTTAGATTCGGCCAAAACCGTAACCAAAGACAAAACTGATATAATTTAGTTAAACTGACATTGTCAAAAACAGTAAAGGGCATCTAGTGCTGTTTTTAGCCTGTAACTGATTATTTGACTAGATTAAATAATAGAATTATAAAAGATTTCAATTTAATAGAAATCAATTTATTTTTAGAATCTAATGTAGATAAGTATAAGATTATTTAGAAAGTACCCAATAAAATTACTTGTATTCATATTTAAGGTTTTAGTTGTTTATAAAAACACTCTCAAATTTATTTAGACAAATATTTGCAAAACGTATTATTTACTATGAACAAAATAGAAAAAAAAACGTTTTAGAACGTTTTTTTGTTGTAACGATAAAGTAGAATTATATAGTGACTTTTTTACTACATATTTCTCATTGAAAAATACGGTAATTTTAAAATTACACAATTTTTTTATAAAATTTTTTTTGTAAAGCCTTAGTTGTGTCTAACTGGATAATCCGAACGCCACAAAACTTTAATTTTTTTTTTTATTTTTGTATAAAAAAAAGATTTTTGTTTATGTATTTGATGTAAGGTGCCTTTTTGGAAATAAACTTTTATGATACTAGAAAATACTTTTAATGGCTTGAAAAAACATTAATTTAACTCACTTAGTGAGCCACTTTCACAAAACAAACAAAATATCCTTGCACAGTTGCTTAAGTGAAGATTATTTTTTATTCGGTTTGCATGTTGTATAGATTTTGTGCAAATACAAGAAAATAGTTTATTTTAATATTGTAAAAATACATACTTCTAATAATATTTTATTTATAATTTATTATAAAAATATATACAAAAATAAATCTATTGCTTCTTTTCAAGGATTGCCTGACACGAGACTGACGTTACCACTAAATTTAGTACCAAAATTGCGCGCGTTGATTTAATAAATTCCGATGCGGAAAAATAAAACTTGACTTCTTAAAAGCTGCGGCTAAATGTGCGCTAAAAAGATGCGCGTAGAAAAGCACGTGTTTGCATACAACACGGATATTTGAAATTTTACATTCACTGACAGAATGATTATTTTACATAATTACGTGTCAGAAAGAAATGCCCTAGTTAATTTTAAATTTCTAATATAAATTGGCGTGTCAGAATAGTCTTTTCAACAATTACACAAATTTAAAAAAAAACAACCCATAGAATTGGGAATTTAAATGATTAGAAAATATACTAAAGCTCCCTCTATTTAATGACTTAGGTGCTAATATAAGAAATTTGTGCTGGATGTTCGTTTGGGTTAAATTAGATTTATCTTGTTTCAAATTGAAAATATTATGCTAATGATACACAAGCTGTCATTATGAACGATTTCCAAAAAGTCATTAAATAAAGTGAGCATTAGTACAGAAAATGTACTAAAGCCTCCTCTATTTAATTGTTTTTTACTCTCCTCTATTTAACTTTTGGAAAAATTTTCTGTACTAAAGCTATTTAATGATTTTTTGGAAATTGTCCATAGTGACTGCTTCTATATCATTAGCATAATATTTTCAATTTGAAACAAGATAAATATAATTTAACCCGAACGAGTATCCAGCACAATTTTTTTATATTAACACCTAGATATTCATCACACAATTTAAAAACTTTAATAATAGTTTCTGGAAACTGTGTTATCTGAAAACATCAGTCTTTGCTCCAATTATACTTTTGTCTCTGTTTTGGCGAAAAACTATGAAGCATTTTAACTAGTTGTCTTCTTGCGATCAATTGGTCTATTACTAAAATTTTTATTGTTATCGGTAGTAGCTCTAACTATCTCCACAACAAATTCAGTTTATATCCTTCTAGCTAAATCTTGCATGTTCCTAATCAGATCGACCTAAAACTATGTCATTAATAATTATAATGGCGATATAATTCAGCAAAGAAACCCAAACTACAGTGTCCGATAATAACAAACTCGTTTATAACAAATTCTTGCATACAACTTACTTAATTTCAAACAACAAATTGTTTCTTATAAGATCAATGCATTTTTACAGGTTATAATTAAAGTGGGGATAAAAACACTTTTTATTAAATAAGAGCTTATAATAAGCATCAAAAATATTTAAAAAAGCTGCAAAGGTGCCAAAAAAAGAAAAAAGTTTCATGTTTAATCAATTATATTATACAGTATATGCATTCCAAGCTATAATAAAAGTAATACAAAATGTATTACCTATACAAGAAAAATAATATGTTCATGTGAATATTAACCATTGCATAAAATATTAATAAATATTTAATTTTAATCCAAAGGTGCTGAAACATTAACAATAATATGGAAAAATATATTTGTAATTATAATAAGATTAATTTTTTGGTCTGTCATAATATTTTTATAAATAGAGAAATTTGTCTTGACTCTTTATACTCTATTAAGTTTTTGATCAAATTTATTTTAGAGATTTTAGAAAACATATTGTAGCAATAATACTTCTGTTAACTTTTTTAAAACAATTTCATAGAATGAAAATTTAATTTTATTAGTTTTAGATTTAAAATTTTCTATAATTTTAATATTAAAAAAAGGTAAATGTTTAGATTATAGTTTTTTGACGACTTTACTAACATACCAAAAATTAATTTACAAACTAACGTTTGAACGTGCGGTAAAAAATAATATTGCACAACTTGTTGACATTTCCAAATTAACTTTTAACCGATTATTAACGTTCTAATTTATTGTAAGTTTTGTAGCACTTGCTACGCGTCGCTCACTACGTGTCGTGCTGCAATTTCTCATGATCAACCTGCAATATTTTCTTTTCCACCTTACATCGTAAATAGCTATTTAATTATCAGGATGCTTTTGACTTCTACTATGTGGTACTTCATTACTAAAAATAAATAAAAAAAAAATTACTATGTTTTTTAACCATAAATTATTTATTTATTACAAATAAAAATAAACGTGACTTGAGTTTTGACTTATGAAGGTGTTTCATTATCAAGTGATAATGGACAAGTTATATTATGTTCAAAATATATGTACAGTGTGGCAACATTTGGACTTTACTATGGCTACTTCGGAAACTAAAAATGTTAGAACAATTCTGATAAAGCGGCAGTGTAGATGTAGTTCTGGATATTCCAAAACTAGGTAGTGGTAGTTAAAGGATTTTTTGTCATTGTTTGTTACCAATGAAAACGTGATTTTTCAAAATCAGCCGTTTTCTGTTATAACTTTTATTTTGTTTATTTTTTGAATTAATAAAACATTTTGTGGGCACTTTTTCTATTGAATCCAGTGGCATAGTTATTATTTTTAAGAGTTCGCAAGATGTGTTTCAATAACTTAAAAAATAAACCAAATATGAGCCATAATAGAAAACGCTTGATTTCAAATAATCACGCTTTCTTGAGGAACAAAAAACGATAGAAATATTGTTTTACTACTAATAAACCAATCTCAATTGTTTTAGCATTGTTAGTTTCCGAGATAGTCTATAGTATCGTCCAAATTTGACCACTCTGTACATTTAATTAAACAATTATATTTATTTTATATTTTTTAAATGTTATAAAAACTTGTATTTAAAATTACGCGGTCACATACACTTGGAAATGAATAGATTTGTAGAATAATAAACACATTTTGTATTATTTTTACTTTACTTTAAGCGCTATTTAGTTGTTCCTCCAAATTTGAATGATACGTAAGTGCAAACAATTTACAGATACAAGATTTTAACCTATACTGTAAGATGTAGGCATACGTGTATAAAAAAACTTTAAAATTATAATCAAACTTGTTTGAGCGTCTAACGTAGCAACTTTTCAAGTATTTAACCTACAAATTTTGATACAAATTTGAACTTTACATGCAACTACATATTTGTGTTCAGAGAATTTTATTAAATCATTGTGCAATTATGAATTTACATATGGTGAACTAACGTGCAATAGTGAACAAGTGCGTACGCCAAATTAATAAATATTGTCTAAGTGATTGAGTTTGGTTACTGTACAATATGCATCAACTAATTCAATATGTCGCAAAAGAAATGTGTTGCACAAACTTGAAGGCACGTTTAAAACGCGCTTTACTAAAGGAAACGTATGGGTCTTTCTTATCCCAAAATTTTGTAATCAAGACTTCAACAAAAAAATCCATTTTACTTAGGTAGATCTGAGTATTTTAATAAACTAGAGGACGCATGGAGTACTAAATCTTTTAATAATAAAGCTTATAATTTGTAATTTTTAATAAATAATAATCAATTACCATCACACATAATTCTATCTTCAGAAATTTTTTAATAAAGTGGCAGTTTAAACAAAAAGTAATATTCTGCATAATATTGTCCATTATTCAAATTAAGAATTTGAAATTTAGTTTTATTGACATATTTAATAAGTATTTGCAATATTTTAGCGTTTAACATTTATTTTAAAATAAATACTAAACTTGTATCTTCATTCGAATCTATTGCATTCCTTAACTCAAAAAAGCCCCTTACTACTAATTTAGTATATAAAACAATTGGAATCAAAAATCACAATCTTATTATTTTATTCGAATCAAAACATTGGATAATGTTATAGTTAGTTTTGATTCCAATGCTTAGTTTGTAAAACAATTTTAGTTAAGTTTTGTTAAAAAAAAATGTTAAAAAATTTCTCAATATTTTTACTAGTAAAAACCCACTAAAGGCCCGATTATATTGAAATTGTATAATTTGAAGTATAAAATGTCGTTATTAAAATATTAAAGCAAAATAAAATAAACACACATTAATATAAATAAATGATTCAGAAAACTTATCGATGTAATTTTAAACATATTTTGATATTTCACTTGAGTAGTTTTGTTTTTAATTAATATTTATTGTTACAGGTATCAGCATTTTATATAGTAAAGCAGTGAAACCGCCGCCCGAATTATTTTCCTTTATGCAACCGCTATCATTAGATATATGGTTGTATATGGCCACAGCATATTTAGCAATTTCTATCATCATTTTTGTTGTTGCGAGGTAATGTATTATTATTACTTTATAGGTATTTCGGTCGCTGGGTCGGAACATTAATCCTGTTTATGACTTAATATTATAGTAAATCGATACTGATGCATGATAGTATATATTATTAAAATTCCAAAAATATTTATTAGTACTGTTTCAAATTATTGTGATATTTTTTATTTAATCAATATTTCTCGGAATATTGATTGACCAACAAAGTAATTCTATTAAAATATTATTATGGGAAAAAACTACAATTTAAAAGCAATTTGTGTTTTTTTAAATGATTTTGACTAAAATTATTGCTAAAAAGTTTTAAATTTCTATATATTCGAAGAAGTGTTTTTTGTTGTTGTATGTCTATACATTCGACGTACTGGGAAGTCGTTATGGACGTGTTTTCTTTATTAAGTGAATAATTAACACCAATAAAAGTAGATTTAATGAATATTTATTTGCTTAGTCTTGCGAAAACATACATACTAAGTAATGAATATTAGAAATCGCTGAAATATTCTCTAAATTGGCATTAGAGGTATATAATTAAATCATTCAAGACTTTTTTATATTATCTTTATATATAATTTTGTCACAATATATAAAATACAGTTACTAATCATGTGTTTTAAATGATATATAAAAATATCTTCCTGCTCAATAACATTATTTTTATTTTATTTTATTGGAAATTGTGAATTACAATTTGCAATTCAGCTGGATTCAGCACCAGTTGGTGAATCCAGTGCTGCTGCTTCACAAGTACGAATATTTTTAATTAACGGCGTTTGATTTTTTTAAATCAACCTTTTGTTTTTTTTTAAGAATGTGCAAAAGTTATTGAGGCCTCAACTCGTAAAAAGTTTAATGTTTTTTTGGAACAACATATAAAGCAGTGTTTACACTTTGTAATATATGTATGACTTGCCTTGCTTTGCGACTTGAATGTTCACGTATAGTGTAAACTCAATATCGTATTTTAAACGTCGTCAGTATGATTATGTAATTGGTATTTACATAATCAAAGTCGCAAGGAAATTACATAGTGAAATTGCAGCTTAAAAGAAGTGATGGGCAAAAAATTAGTTTAATTCTTGTTTGTTGATCTAGGAATAATTTAATACTGGAACGTGTTTACAATGTAAAAGTTAGGGATATTAGCAAGATAAATGGGTTTTTAGTCAGTCACCTTATAGAGCTAGTTGAAGCTGTTACCTGGCGTATAACGAAATATATTTTATTTGTTAAGCATTTATAAATAAAACTTTTGCGTTTTGCATTTTTTTTTAATTATTAATTTTGTTAATATGTTTATGTTGTTTACTAGTTGAGAACAAGTAAATCGATAGCAAATGTTAAATTAATTTAACATTGTTGCAACAAAATAACACCTACTAACCTGTAAACACAAATTTCACTTGTTTCCATAGACTTTATAGAGTATTAATAAATAATTGTGAAACTAATTTAAAATAAGAAAAGTATATGGTTTTATTTTAAATTTACAAGATGGCGTCGATTCCGGAATAATCGGAATTGATATAGACTTCACAAATATCGCAATAAATTGCATTTTTCATATATATACACTCGTAAAAATTTCATTTGTTTAGCTTCATAATTAACAAAATTAAACAGCGTTACCTATGACTTGGGTCACCCGGTATTATTCAAGCTGTTTCTTTTTCTTGCATTTTTTTAAATATCTATTACAATGGCCTTAAAAATATAATGAATTTGCAAATAATTAAATATTTTACTCATTCTAAAATTTTGCTTTTACATGTAGTAGAATAACGGCCTAATCAAATTAATTGATGATTAAATAAAAAATTGATCTACTGATGAATACTTCCAACAGTTTTTATAATGATGATTAGACTTTTCCACTAAAATCGAATAATAAAAAAATTCCATTCCTAGATTTACTAATTGTAATAGGCTACAATTATGTATGCTTAGTATGTTATCTGCTGTTCCCAGATTTTAATTTCTTACTTGGAGAGGCGTGAATTGGCGACCGACTTTTTACTTCAATGAGAATAAATGGCCAATAATTGATGTTCTTATAGTCAACATAACAAACGATATCCTGCAAATTCCGCCGGAATTATGCGAGAGTCATTGGAAAATGGAGTAATGAATGATATACTTAATAGTTGGGGCTCCAATCACGCTTCCTTAAATATTTTTTTCATTTATCAAGATAAATTGATGAATTTTTTATTTTGGTCAAATGGGGCTCTATTACCTATTTTCAAATACGGAAATAGTTCCGGTTAGTACTGGAAATACAAATTAATTTTGGAAAGTTAAATGGAGCATCCGGTAATTTTTCATAAACTTAAAATCTCCTATCTTTTGTAAAAGCCAAAATTTGGGAAGTTTAGGTGATCTAACCTCACTTTTATTTAATTTTTAGGTTGCATTTTTGCAATTTCATCATTTTTTTGCAAATAATATGTACTTTTACGTAGTACACATATAGTGATTGCATTAAAAACAAGTTATACTAATAAAACGATTTCCGAAAATTTCAAATGCCAGTGCATGACATAATTTTTATTATTTTGAATAAACTATTAGTCATTTTCCAGAAAATGTGCTCATTTATAAATATTATAGAGAAAACAGAACTAATGGGAGAACAGAGCTAATGGGCAGTAGTATTGATTGATCATTTGATAAAAAAATCATTAATTTATCTTGATATATAAAAAGGATATTTTGGTGAGCGTTATTTTAGCCCTGTTCTTTATATATAGTATTATAGTAGATAATATATCCATTGATAGATTGCAAATGGGTTAGTTGTCTAGCTATATCGCGTGCCAATGCTGTTAACTTCTTTAGATTAACTTCCTCAATTTGTTATTCATATACCAATCGGTAATTTTAAATTACAAAATGTATTAGATTGTAATTTTTTTATTGTTTGCTTAAGAAATCTCCTAAATGCTCCGAACTGCAAAAATCCAGCAAAATTTTTTTGTGCGTAGCGAAATAAGGTTGATATTTTATATCTCGGCAGCTATTGGTGCATTTTTTTTAATGTAACGAAAAATATTTTGATTAATTTTTGTTTGAAATGATTTTCATAATTTTCTAGAAAAAAACGGCATGCTTTAGAAGCTGTTTTTTTTTTTCAATATTTTATATCTGCTTTTCTATAACAGTTATGGAAAAAGAAAAGTTGTATAACAATCCAATAAGTTTCATATGAAAAAAAAATTGTGCCGCAAATTTTACTCACCACAGAGGTCAGTTAGTGTTTGCAATGTTTAGCATTTTTATTGAAAAATTATGAAAAAAAGATTCATACAAAAGTTATTCAAAATATTTTTTGTATATTTAAAAAAATATATGAAAATCCAACCAATAGCAGCTAAGATATTAATAACCGCCCTTATCCCATAGCTCTCAATGAAATTTGGAGTTTAGCTTTTAAAAAGACAATAAAAAAAACTTAATATATGTTGTAGTTCATGGGTACATGACTAGTGGTTAATATAAATAATTTAACAGCATTAGCACGGGATATAGCTGCTCAACTTGTTTGCAATTTATCATATCATATTAACTACCATATAATCTTTATCATTTTTAAATAACAGATGAGGATATATTATTCTAATACTGGATCTGTATTAATATTTGCAAATGAAAAAAAAAATTGTTGATATTTCACACACAACTTTTTTTACAATTAAAAATTGATCGTCTTTATTGAAAGGTGAGGTATGATACAAATGTTTTGTTTTTCTAAAATCCATTATAAAGAAAAACAAAAAACAGAAAGGTGCGTCTTTCCAGATTCGCCTTATATAATATATTTTTTGTTTTGGTTGTTTTGTTCCTTTTGTTAATTGATTTAAATAAATATAAATATGTGAAACACATATTGATTTTATCGCTGATGTGTATTCATAATTTTTATAATAAAAATAATATCTAGCGCTGAAAATCATTTCTTATTAGAAAGAACCACATAAAATGAATTATAAGAGAACATTCAATTACTTGAAATATTTTTAATAGTAGATTAATTACTTAAACAAACAAAAAATTAATGGAATGAGTTGTTTTGGTATTATCTGAAAGGGATTTTATTTATGAAAAAAACTACCGAAGCAATTTTCATGTATCTGATCAATTGTGTTATTTTTTGTTATAGGTTCGCCCCTGGTGATTGGGAAAATCCTCACCCTTGTAATCAGAACCCGGACGAATTGGAAAATATATGGGATATAAAAAATTGTTTGTGGTTAACATTGGGCTCGCTAATGGCTCAGGGCTGTGATATCCTCCCCAAGTAAGTGGCTCATTATGCTGCCTCCTATGGGTATGCATACACAAAAGACGCATTCAAGTTATGTTCGTGACATATAGAGTAAAATCTGCTCTCGTATAGTATAATTTTATTCCATCATAGTACATTGAGATGGCGGTCATGAGTATGATGCGTGTCGGCTTAGGATGAAAGGGTTCCGAGAAGGAGCGCGTGCCGAGCCGGTCATATGGTCATAGTTTATGACACGCTGACCGCTTCCTCTTCAATGATCGCCGCTCAAAGAGGCCGCTACACTTACCTTTACTTTCATCTCTCTCTGTAAGAAGGAGCGTCATCACTGATTATGCTCATTACTTAGCAAGACTTGTTAGTATCGCCAGGTAGCGCAAAATATTCGCGAGGTTACTCATGTATACTATTTTTCATTATATTATTTTCTACAATAACTTCGGAGAAAAACGGCCGTGGCAGCCCATCAAAATTTAATTATAAAATCAAAACCGAAGCCATAAATTAAGTTATAAAATCGTTTCTTATCTAATACACATCTATTCAACAGCATGCAATAAAATGACAACAAAATATATCATAAAGGAATTCCGAGTTTTAATGATCGTCTTAAAACTATACATATTATCTCAGCATCATTATATTTTGTCGGTTAATATAAAAGTAACATACAAATTAAGTGTAACATAGCGCATGCTATGACTTTTTTAGGTATACGATTATTTAAAGTAAGGTAGACGGGACACATGTTAAATAAACTACAAATATTAGTCTCTAGTAAACACTTAACTTTTAGTTTAACTCCGAATTGTTTTGATCCCGTTTAACGACTTCTGATTTGAAATTCTTTCCAGTGTACACATTGCTTACATTCCATTAAATCTCCGTACGGTCATAAAATACCCATGCCGATTAATACAATAATACGTTTATCAAAAATATTGCATATAATACATCAAGCACTTGTTCAAAATAATAATTGAAAAACGTTTTGCAATAAAATTTAATTTAATACACCCTAAGTGAAAATAAATGTTTTTCCTGCAGACTTTCCATATCATTTACTATCATTTTATTCCTCACACATCAATAGCAATTTTACTTTTATGTTGCAGTAAATGCTTTATGATAGAATTTAAATGTCGAAATGAAAAAGGAAAAGCTTTATCATATTAGCAATAATAAAAGAATTGCCAATTACGGTGTAAAAGCTTCCACATTAATGTACCTATTCATAACTAACGAGCCTCATTAGTCATTGTGAATAACAAATTTATAACATTTATGTAACATTCATGAACAGTAATTGTCACGAAAATTAACACATTGAAAGTAAAACTGTCAACTTCAATTACGCATGTAGGATTCTAAATAAATTTGGAAGATCTTTAAACTACATTAAGTGTGTTAAATTGAATTATCTATGTTGTCAAGTTGATATGGTAAGAAAAGTTTTCGAGGGGAAGTTACGAGATTAAAATATAATATCGTGCCGGTAATAACTTGTTCTGCTTTCATAAATGAGTTATAAATCCGTCAATTTAGCGAAGAAATATCGAACGTTATAAATCATTTATGTATTAAATAAAACTATACTTTTGAAAACTTATTTTCTGTATGTTTTATCGGGCTATCGATAAATGAAAACCTTGTTCCATTAATTTAAAAAATAGTTTAATATTTTTTGCAATTAAAACATTTTAAAAATTTTCTAAAGATTTTATTATATGATTTGATGAAATTTTAAAACATCTACCAGAGTTTGAATGTCTACATGTCTTACTATTTATATTGTTCTATTTTATTGTTTAAACTTAAAAAATAAAAATAACATTTTTATGTTTAAAAAAGTTTTGGTTTTAGTTAGTGAAGATTTTTGGAATACATCTTGATATTATGTAGGGTTTTATACAATTGTCGTCTATTTATAAGAAAACATTTTTCAATTATAAACTTTTTCCTGTTATTGTTTTATTTATATACTTATTGATTTATAGCATATTTTTGCATAGCGCTTAGATGTAGATAGTGTTTATGAGAACTGAAGTTTTACAAGGTACAATATCCAAAAAATAATTTATTACAAGATTTCATAACTAACTCAATAATATTTTATTTAAAAGTTGAGATTGTACCTTTTGAAACTACACCCCTCATAAAGGGCACAACTACAAATAAATAGTTTTTAATGATTATTAATTATTTTTAAAAATCTTTGAGAATGTATGAGGTAAATTTAGCTGCATTGTGTTAAGTTATATAAACTAATGGCACATAAAGAATTTATACATGTGAATAACTGCTTTAGTACTTCTTTTATATTTTTGCTTGTTTATTTTTAAAATATTTGCTATAGTTTGAAATACTAGGTATAGACAATTTTCTGATCAAACCTTAGTTTTTACACATCAACGATATAATTTGGTTTTTTGTAAACACAACGTTTGCTTGGAATCTGAAGAATTTTTGTAAAATGCACACGTTTTAGGTTTTAGATTTCTGATGATATGCGATAATTTTTTATGAGAAAATGAATTGATTTTGAAGTTTTGTATAAATGGATTGATTGAAACTGTATTAATAACAAACTTTTGTTAATCGGTCTAATTTTTAATACAACACATTTTTAAAGTTGAATTTGACTAACTGTTTTCTGGAATTGTCTCTCATATTTAAAAGATAATCTCAACTTAGTTTCCATCCAAAAGATCACGACTTTGCTGCTGCTTAATTGTATCGACACCATGGAGCACTTTTGAAGTTGAAAATAGTGATTAATTTATTTACTATTTATGTTTACAATGTAAACAAACACGCGAACGCGGGTGTAAATTTAGGTTAAATAACACAATAATGAGATGTTGCCCTACATAAACAGTGTAATTTTAAAGGACCCTTTAAAATAATTTTATTATAACACACCTTACAAAATATGTGTTTGGTGAATAATTAAATTAATTTATAAAGTACTGTTATATTATTTTTTAAAGGCCGTTAAAATTTAACTAAGCAATTACAGAATAGACCCCTAAATCGGTCTTATTTTAATTTAGTAACACAAATCACATAATATATTTTTTCTAATCATATTAAAGAATTTGTACATTTTTTATACGTTTTTAATTGAGAAAGTAGTTCAGTCTTCAACTGTGGAGAAAATTGAACACTTTATCCATGGGTTACTGACCAATGTGAAAACGAGATTTTACTTTTCTCCACGAGTAGTATTTATCGTTAATATTAAAATGAAATGATATTGACATTTGTCATCAAATCTGTGTTTGTTCCACTTTTACAAAAATCAAGAAAAATAGAAATTATGGATGATATAGAGAATTGTGCGGCTACACGAGTAAAGTTACAAAACTTTCATGGATTAGGACAACACAAAGAACACAAATTGATTCTCCAAAAATGTTCTCTTGGCTCATTTCTCCGGACTAACATAGAAATACAAATCCTTTTCAGTATGAACTCAATATTCTATGTTAAGATCTACTATTGGCATTCACAACAATATTAATATTGAAATATATCCTAAGTTATGTTATTTTTTTTTAAATCCGATGTCTAGCAGGCCATAAAATCAAAAATATTTACTCCTAAGGAAATTGATGAATTCGTATACAAAGCTCCAGATGAAATATATCTTGCAACAAAGGTAAGATATTAACTTCTTCATAATATGATGTCATGTGTACCAACAATTAAGGTTATTTTTTAAGATTGCTCTTATAATGGGCTTTATGGGTGCTTGCAGGACCATTGAAATACATGCCATGAAAATGAATGATATTTCTGACATAAACAAAACATATTGATCACCATCCCTGTCAAAGAAACCAAAATTATACGGAAATTCACCCTAACTGATAATTTTTTTTAATATTGTTAAAAAATACATCAAGTTACGTCAGCCAAATAAGTCGACCAATAATTAGGTGTCAACAAGAAATCCAAAATAGGGCAAGAAATAGCCAACTATTTGAAATTACCTAAAGCTGAAAAGTATACTGGACACAGCTTCCGTAGATCGTCAGCTATAATACTAGTAGATGCAAGTGCCGATATAATGGCTTTGAAAAGACATGGTGGGTGGAAGTCCACATCAGTAGTCGAAGCTTATATACACTTCCATTAATAACAAGACTTGGCCAACAAAATCATCAACGCAAGTCAAGCTTCTAGCAGCAATGTACGAAATGCAACGGGGGATGAAAATATAACTAACAACAAAAGCTTAAACATTGACACTAGTCTACACTAGTGTCAATGTTTAAGCTTTTGTGTTTTTGTTTTGTGTACATCTACATGTTAAATCATTTTCCTTTACTATCGTTAATTACGGTACGGTTAGTGTTTAATGTTAATAATTAAAAATATTACAATTATTACTTAATTCTTTAACATGATTAGAAAAATTATAGTATTTAACTCGTGAGAACTCGAATAAATTCATCCACTCGCCATTGGCTCGTGTCGCAAATTTTATTCTCATGAAAATGGCCAACTTTTATAATATACTATTTTCATTTTTATTTTAAAATGGTTTTAGTCACGCATAATATGAATTCAAATCTTATGTGTAAACAAGTGTATATTGGGTTGCATACACAGAATATATATATATATATATATATATATATATATATATATATATTGGAAAAATACATACCAAAGCCTTCAGAAATACGAGTTGTGGTGGTGGGCAACACAATATAGTCCATTGAAAACTCAATTTGATAGTTGATATATGTCATTTTGGCTATATCAAATTTTGTTGTTGTGCATAAATATTTAATTTATGGATTATGAAAGTGAAAACGATAGTAAAAATGGTATACAAAATACTCCACCTAATATTCTAAAAAAGCGAGCATGACTAATTGGATATTTTACATTCAACATTGAAAAAATACGAAAACCTACCTATACAAAGTTGATATGATTTTGTGTAATGAATATTTTGTACAAAAAAGCAACAAATATAAACATGACATTGACATTGACATTGTAATCACAATACCCCACCCTCAAAGAGGCCATGGCCCAAAAAACAATATTCATTATAATATGTTTAGCAAATTGATTGTCTTTAAGGTTAAAAGGTTATTCAATGTATCAATTCTCTAATTGCGAAAGTAAGTTTAATACACATGAGTAAATTGGTTCACTCGTCTAATTGGAACACTCATCGCTGCGCGACTCGTGCGCCAACTGATACACTCGTGATTACTGCACTTTACTCACTTGTATTAAAAATAGCTATTTTCCATTTTGGTAAGCAAATCTTATTATTTCTCAACTCAAAATAGTGACTAAAGTGGTAAACTCCAGGTATGTCAAAAGAAAACTGACATTGACTTTTTAATATAGTGTGATTTTTAATGTTTAATACAATGATAAAATAATCTATGATGTTATGTATAAAGTTTAATTTGTTTCAAGCATTATTTTTACATGTATGTCAAAATTTTAGTGTAACTTACAATTAATTTTATTTTGAAGTGTTGGTTGCCTGTAGGCTGCTATGTTGATGTTATATTGTTTTAAATTATTATTTTGAAAGGTAACTAACTTACAATAACATAGTATAATAAATCCATTACCAACATCAAATTGTGACATTACCAAAACGTTGAGTAATTTAATTTAATATGTATAATAATACATTACAATATATAATATATTATTCTTACTAATAAGTCAAAATTGCACAACATTTTTTGTTGCCTTAGAAATCTAAATATTGTTTATTTATTGGAATAACTAAAATGGAAAAAATCAGATCTAGTACATATGAGTAAAGTGGTTTGATCACTTGTCAAATTTGGGCAAACACCGTGCTTCGAACTGTTAAACTCGTGATTAAATTGTGCACTTTATTCACTATAACTAGCTATTATCTACGACAGTATTATAATGTGCGTTTTCGCAACAATATTGATATGTCTTATTTATCATGCAATAATTAATCATTAATCACGTGGGATATAACATTTAATTACTGACTTAAATGCATGAATATTAAATAGAAGTATCTATACCACATCAAATTTTATAATAGTTAATTATATAATTGCGCATTTATGCGCATTAAGCAGATATTGACATTCGCGCAGAATGCGAATTATCCCGAAATCCCACATTGGCCAAGCATTGTGGTCAAGGTCGTGGGCCAAGTTGGCCGTTCACATATTGGAAGCAAACGCTTCGTTTTAAATTAAAGTAAACAAGTCTGTTGAAGAAATGGTCGTAAACGCGTCCCCTGTTGCGGTGACCTTTTATTATCAAAGAGCAAGCAAAGCAATTAATTTTTGTGAAAAAGAAGATGTTGGTACCTCACTTGATATTTCGTTAATTCTATATAATTTTAAATGGTGAATGCTTATTAATTATTTATTATAATTCTTTACTTCGTTTATTTATTTAAATAGTAATTATAAAGTTTTATTCAAATTATATAAGATAAACTTTGACAAAGATTTGAAAGACGATTCACTTGCAAATATTTGACGATTATCTATAACATTAATAATATTAAAAAAATACTGTTTAAAAAAAATTGAATATGATTTCATATATTAAATGTGAATTCATTCAATAATGTAATAATAATTAATTCTTGCTTGCAAATTTGAAAATATAAAAACATTAATAATTATTGTAATAATAAAATTTATTACTTTTTTACACTTTGTATGTACGATCGGAACAATCAAAATGCGCCAGGGTTCGGCGACTTCCTAAAATCCCAAACACAAAATCTGTCGTGTATCGAGAATTTTTAAAATAAGCAGACATTTATTGACCGATTCAAAATGGCGGGCACACAAGCGACGGCCAATGCGCTTATTGCGGCAGGGCGATAAGTGCATGAATACATTAATTTATGGCACTTGGACCTAATTATAGCCAACAGATACACAAAACTCACAATTTCACAAATTTTAGCCGTCCACGCATTGGACAAGTAAGATTTGGAACCAGTGTAGGTACGTAGCTTTACGCTTTCGTTTTTTCATTTCTGCATTACATTATACCATATTAAACAAATTTTGTATATTTTTTTGCCAATTTTGTAGCTTTTAAAATTACAAACAAAATTGACATAAACAGTAATAGATATAACGTGGAAAAAACCTAATTCAACCCAATCTAACCTAACCTCCCTATGTGATTTGGCATTACATTTTCAAGCATGATAGCTAACATTGCCAATCAATCGTACGGTAACTTCGCTTGTGGTGTTATTCAAATGTTACAATAAAAAAATCAAAATCATTATAAAATTGTCGTGGACAAAGTATAATATTCAACTTCTATATAATGGTTATTATTTACACATTTGCAATATAATAATTTAAAGTAATGATTTATACTAACGCAAATCAACATAGGTAGAAATAGGGAGTAATCTGCAAAGCGAAAGCTTTGTCAACCGGCGTAAAATTGTCAAAATAAAAAAATAATGTTTTTAAATTAATATTATTTTTAGGGGTATATCTACAAGAATGATAGCCGGAATGTGGTGGTTCTTTTCAATGATTATGTGCGCATCTTATACCGCCAACTTGGCAGCTTTCTTAACTATGGAACGAATGGGTCCAACAATTGAAAGTGCTGAAGATTTGGCTAAGCAAAGTAAAATTAAATACGGATGTGTATTGGGAGCTTCTACATCATCATTCTTCAGGTTTAAGTTATTAAATAATTGACAAATTACTGTGCACATATTTGTGTTTATACATGTAGTGCAACCAACCTAATTATAACTTTATTGGTTTAACTTTTCAGTCAGTTTTATCTTTTACCTGTATTAAAATCGTAAAAATTAATACTAAAGCGCTAAGACATCTATAAAAATGTAAAAATAATAAAGTTAATTTTTATGCCACTAATAAATTTCGTAATGGTTTTTGTATAGACTATAATAGTATTTTTAATATTGTCGATTTTACCATTACTAACTAAGAAATTTGAGTTTAAATTTTAACATAGATACTTTTTTTAATGTTAT
>JARJEC010049881.1:0-13226 GCA_030264575.1 Tachinus sp. AB-2021 | reverse complement strand
TAATTTCTATAAGGTCTCCGCAAACAACGCGGCCACAGTAGCGGTCTCGGTCTAAAGCAACAGAATACCAATACAATACGAAAACGCTTATCAAAGCGTTCTGAAACAGAAATCTGCGGTTTATGACATAGACCAACATACAACTAAAAAAGATAAAATATAAAACTTACATTTATTTTGTGGAATCCATATCAGGAATATAAAATGACGTTGTTAAAAATTAAAACTTTAAAGTTACCCAGTATGTTAAGTGTATTATTGGATTGGATTTGAAAATAAATAAACAAACACGTAATTTTTGTTTTTACAATCTGATGTGAATTTCTCGAAATATATAATTTTACTGTTTTTTTTGGTGGTTCGGAAGTCACCTTATAAGCTGTTGATCCCATCAAAACCACGGTATGATAAGCCATTGGCTTACTTAGGGGCAATGATGTAAAACATAAACAAACTGTTCATTAATAAAACCTATTGTATTTGTAGTAGTAATTATTTATTTACATCAAATTATGTTTGCCTACATATTTGAATGAATACAATTTTGCAATTATAAAAGTTTCGTAATGTTTATGCTTGGATTTTCTGTTCACCTTTTGATACATACAGCTCCGGTAGAGTTGCAATGTTGCGATTTTATTGGGTCGAGTGTGCAGCTTATTATTTCCCTTGCCTGTGACCAATAAGGCCGACGCTATCTGCTGTAATTTCGATAATTCAATTTTTCCAATAACACACTTTCCAGTGTGCAACTAGATCTACAAAAGTTAGTGTAACAAAAATAATCCTATGTTCAGAACACCATTGCCATATATTATTATTTGTAGCATACAAAATATTATTATATCTTGTAGCAATTACAATTTTCAATTTTATCAATGTTGAATTAATTTTAAAATTTGATGAATATGTTTTACATTTAATTCATGATTAAATTTATAGATAGTTTTATTGTGAGTTTTATTCAAAGTTCAAACCAACTGATAAATTTTCAGTGTTAAAAATATACAATATATTAAATAAAAACAAAATCAGGTTATTTCATATTTAAGAATCAATTAATGTTGATCTTAGGTGAGGTTAGCTTAAATAAATAGCACAAGAATGTAAAGCTTGTATAAGTTAAATGAGTTACACAATGGTTTCTAATAAAATAAAGTGTAACAAAAATGCGTTGTGCGTAAAAAGGCTACAGAGTCATGCGACTTTGTCCTTTTATCCTAGAGAAATATGTATGTATTAAACCATTTTTCATCTACTACACACAAGTGTTTCGCCATGTCTTTTAAGTACACATTTAATCTTTCTTCCTGTATTTTGTTTTATGTAATAATGTGCATTTAATAAGTTTCAGTTCATGTTATAGACATTTCTTATTTTCCATTAATTTATTGCTGTATGTTGCGATTAATAAGACTTTGTTTATGTTGGCCAGTTTAGATATAATCAGATTTTAGCCGCTCCCTTAAGAGTTTATGAGACAAACTGGTTTATAAGTATGGGATTCTGAGTTGAGTACTTATCTAATATTTAATATGTTTTATACTATTGTAGCATTGAACAAATGATCAATAAATGCTATCTTAGTACGTTTGCCAAAATTAATTATTAATTTATAAATAAATTTAAAAAAAAAAGTGTAATTCTATATGCTGACATTTTTGTCAGTGATATTTTTTATGTTTTTATGTAATAAAGTTGTTTTGCCGCTTCAAGTATTGTATAAGGAATAGTAGAAAATGAGAATGTTATATTATGTGTATACTAACGTATACGTTTATTGTGAAACAACTAAAAGCAATTGATTATATTGTTTATAAAAACCCGTGTATTGATCAGTACTAATTCATTAAATAAAACAGATTGTATACCAGTCAACGAATTGTTCAGAATAACTAAATAAAAGTTTATATCTTATCTAGCTTTTAGTTTTGCTTGCTATTTCAATAGAAACGAGAAACGCTTCGACTAACTTTGATAATTGCTCCAATTAAACACAGAATGAATTTAATCTATTTAATTACATCCGCCAGTTCTTAATAGAAACACATGTTATTGTTTACAACCACCAAGAAAGCAAACTTACTTTACTTTACAATCTACATCAAGATCAATGATTTGCTCATATCCTTTCCATCATTAATAAAATTTAATATTGTGTCATTAAATAAAGAGTAATATACATTTGCGACAGAATTTAGTGTGGATATACATATGATTTAACCACAAACTTTAAATGTCAATACAATTTCTGGCACATCACAGTTACAAACAAGAGTTCTGCTATCTCTTATTGATAAATTTGTTTAAACTAAAACTACAAATACCTATAATAAACATGTGTTTTGTTATTGCCACTTTAAGGTGAAAGTTTTAATATAAAACTATATACTTGGAAAAATAAATTTTAAAAAAGTATAAAGATTTTGCTAGGGTTCAGATAATTTATATAGAAATAATATTAGTTCAAATAAAAATTTAATATGTTAAGAATGCAATTCTAACTGCCAAGATATCTTTACCGGCATGTGATACAGACATGTGTTTTGAATATGCATCTCTCGTCAGTGTACCTTGCAACATGCCAAGTCGGTGTGAATTTAAACTGTGTGTATACGTTATTAATTTTTTTATATATATATATATATATATATATATATATATATATATATATATATATATATATTGCTGTTAATTGCACAAATGGCAATTTTCATATAATATGCAAAATTTAATAACCATAAATCATCATGTATATTGTAATATATTGTATTTTATTAACAATTTTAATAATTAAATTTTATTAAAAAATATTGCTGGGAAAATTAATGTCGTTTTCCGGCAATTATGGCTTGTGATTAAAAAAGTTTTGTAAACTTTTTTTATTTAAACCGATTAAAGCTATACGGATTAGTGAAGTATTAACGTAATTATATTTGCAAATAACTTTAGAAATTCAAACAGTATTACTGGTCTTGCTAATTACTAAATTTAATTTATTTACAAACAATCAAGTATTCCATATTTAAGTGATATATTTAAGTGAAAGGACACAATTTTAAACTTCTAATTTTATAAGAAATACATCTATAAAAAGAAATGCAAGTAAATAATTTTTGTTTGCAATTTTAAAATATTAAACAAAACTACAATTAAAATATTATAATTATGAAATAATTACCGCGCAGTAAACACATATATAGCAATGCTTCAAATAAAGCTGCACAAAAATACGGAAAATTTTAATAGAAAAGTAGATATTATAATGGGGCCAAATGTCCAAAGTTTTTGCATCAGTATTGAAATATGCATTTAAAAATATATACTGGTGCAAAAGAAGACTGAAAATATGTGGAGAACTACTTCATCATCTAATATTTGGAAATGATTGTATTTTTTAGAAAAACTAAAGTAGCGTTAACAAGATCTTGTAACATAGATCCATATAAAGTTTCAAGAAAAAGAAAACTGAAAATTAATTTTAGCAAAACACAGATAAAAACAAACAAATCAATATGGACGATTTAAACACTATAAAAGTAAACAACCAAAGCTTATTCCAGGTATAGAGCTATAATTATTTGTGCCAAATAAAAATAATGAGAAAACGAAATTGGGAGCTAGAACTTGACAGGTGCATAAGGCTTGGCTGCGCTGCATATAGTGAACTAAAACAATATACTAAAATGGTCACATTAATAACAGCTGTATTTTTTCATGAGATGGTTTATTGTCCCACAAGTTCTGTCTCTTCTATAAAGTTAAGGAGCCTTTGCCGAGAAATTGTTTTGACCTCTTCTTGGGTTACCATTATGCCCGCCAAACTATACTGTGCGTTGCATATTGTATGCTTCGCAATTGCACAGCAGATGCAGCGGAGTCGTTTTGTTTTTTAACCATCCGCAGCATAGTGGATCTTCTTGTATACACAGTATGCATGTGCTTATTGAAAGAACAATGTCAGTAATGAAGGTCATTACACTTTGATTCGACGCATAAGATATTTCCTTTTGGGAATTTTGTGTTGATTCTGTAGGGAATCATCGTGTGTGATTCATCCCTGGATTTTCTGATAGCTGTTCCACAAGTTTTTTTGTTTGTTTTCAAGTTTGCGTTAAATTATTTATTCTTCTCAGATCTTGTACGGAATCCCAAAAGCGGGTTCTTGTCAAATATATGTCACAGTAGTTTCTCTTTTTTTCGCTAGCTGGTTGGCCATAAGCTTCCCGTCTAAGCGTGGGTTTTTGAATGTCATTAAACTGTCTATGCAATCCAAGACAAGTTTAGATTTTTTATTGGCAATTGTAACGCACGTAATGAATGCTGTTTTGCTCTCAGACTTGATAGTAGTCGGTATGTTGAATTGGACACCTGACTCTCCCATGTACTTGGCACACTATTCACTGGCAGCCACTTCCGATTGGAAAACTGACTTTTTGGTTTTTGGTCTCATATTTGTACTTGAACTGTATAATTGAAAAATTAAAATGCTCAATAATATGTGTATAAACTTATTATTATATTTAGAGATCAGAAGGCTGATCGTTACACAATTCTCCACGTTGTTATGAAGAATTAATTATTATTAATTATTGCCCGTGGAGTATAACGTCCCTATGTGTGCAGTGCCAGTTAACTGCCAACAGAATTAAGGCTCCCCTGCAACAACGAATACTCGTTCCCTTGATATCAAAGATATTCTTTCCTAAATCCCGGAACCCAAGCTCATAATCCTGATAACCTGCCGGGCCATAAGGAGATTAAATAACATTTCTACAATACTAAATAACATATACTTTTTGTAATAACTAAGCATTTGGCTTAAGTCTCCTGATATTTACTACAGTCCATTAGACATAAAACAATATGCGTGTATACCAAAGAACAATGGAAAGAAAATACTGCCCATAACACTTGAATAGGACTAAAAACATACAGAACTAAGCCACACGGATGGCAAAGTTAAAATAAGAATTGGCCGAATATGTGACAAAAAGACAACACAAATGATATTGCAAGGTAGAAAACTCTTTGTTTTCAGAAAAACAAAGAATTGCGACGTATGAGATGGACGGACAACATCTATTGTACAATAGTTTAAAATTGGTACCAAGTGGCAAAATCTCGTGAGGATTGGAGGAGAAACTAAAGGCATATATAGAAAGATAGAGACAGGAACAAGATAATAATAAATATAGAAAATAAAAAAACAAATGTATTTATATTGTTTGCAAAATCAAAGTTATAGACCACAATAAGCAAAATCAATAGTATAGTATATTATGATAATTATAAATTTATGAAAATTATAATAATCTAAAACGTTATTTATAAATAAGTTAATATTTTTTTGTGTGTTTCTAAAAAAATGTGTTGATCTTGACTTCATCTCGACCCCTTCACTTAAGGTCAAATGGATATAATCGTTGAATAGAACTTTTAAAGCTATGACAAAAGTGGCAAAGCTATGCCACTTTTGTCATAGCTTTAACATCTTTCTCAAAAATATTTGGTTCTTCTCAGAATTTACGAATTTTATAAAACTTTAATAATTAGTAGCAACTAATTTTACTAAATTTAAGTAATATATTAGTTTTTAATTAAATGCAATATTTAAAAAAAAAATTAAAACAAGAAAATATATTTTTTTAGCATGTATGTTTTTTAATAGTTATTTTATTTGTAAATTGTTTCACACAATTTCATTTCATTTTTAGTTTATATATCAATCAATTATGCACACATTAATCAAGTATTTTAATTACTGATTTATGGACCGATGTTCTTATAATCCCCATATAAAGTTATTTATGCATTACGTTGAGTGACAGTCTTACTAAAAAGCACATAGCTATAATTAGAAAATGTATATTAACAACTTGTCAAAGTATATTCTTGTCCCATTTCATCTCCACGGATTAGTCGTGGCGCACAAAAGTGAAGCTGAAAATTAATCATTTTTAGCAGCACATCCGTAGACAATTCCGTGGGCGGTATTTAGTTTCAACAAAGTAAACATTTCATAATTTTTCTGGTGCATTTGTTTGAAAAATTATATTTATATAAATAACTTAAAGCAACACACCCGCGACCTTTTGCAATTTTCAAAGGAATTAATCTATTTTCCGGCTACAACATTGAAAAGTGTGTTTCGGTTTAAAATAGTTCAAGGATTTTTTAGAATAAAATTCAATGAGTGAAAGAAATATTACTACTTTGATGTATTAATTAATTTTAGGCAACAAAATCAGTTATTTATGGTTAATTTTAATACATTTACACAGATAAATTTTTAAAGACATTACATTTTTTATTTATCATTTCAACAAAATTATAATTATTTGCTTTAAATAAGTTAAATTATAGAGATAAAAATATACGAATAAGTTTTATTTGTCACAGAAATAGTAAAAAGATACTTTTATATGTTTTTATTATATTTAGATTTTAATTTCCATATCTCTTAAAAAGGTTTTCAGATTAACTCAGATTTTTAAAAAAATAAAGATTGATTAATGGCAACTAAGTATGCACTGGAGGTAATGCGTAAAATGAAAATCCACTAGATGGTGTTTTTTGCCATGTTGCCGGATCCAGTTGTTGGTCGGAACCGGATACCGGTTCCATCATAAAAAATATGGCCGAAACCGGACCGGATCAGAATTTAAGACCGGATCCGGCCGGATCTTGCCGGATCCATAAAAAATATACAATTACTACTGATAATAAATACGCGGCGGCGCACAAAAAGCTTAGAAATTATTAAATTATAAATTTTTTTCCAAAACTTAAACTAAAAAAATGATTTGTTTTTCTAAAAAACAAAGGAACAAAAAGTAAAAAATTCAAATTTTAAAAAACATTTTTTTAATTTTTTTAATTTGAACAAACATTTTTTTCTCTTAGATTTTCTAACTTCGAAAAATTAAAAATCTATTGATTAACAAAAGGAGTTTGACTACTTTCTACTATGTGATATTGTATTTTAATAAATAAAACAACTTTTTATTAAAACAATTTACTATGTTTTTTATCACGAATTTATTCTCTCGAATACATTACTAGTTTTGGCTCCACTAGAGCTTTCTACGGATGTTACAAGTTATAACTTGTAAATTCGTGATAAAAAACATAGTAAATTGTTTTATTTCATAAAATTGGATTATCACATAGTAATTTTAATCAGTTATATTAACTTTTTATATATCTTATCCCAAAAAATATTTATTATACTGGACTAGTTTTGACCAATTACTTGGTCATCATCATACGGTAATAGAAACAAATATTTGCATAAAGCAAATATTTGTTTCCATCACCGTAAAACAATGTACTAATTTTCTTGGCTCCATTTTTATTGCTGGGTAATTACGAATTCAGCCAAATGGTATGTAGCACGCCGATGGAGTGGAATGTGGAATTTTGATGTGATTTGAGTATTGTTAACAGTTTTTTTGACATTTTGACATTCCTTTGGGCCTCGTCACGTGTCACAGTATTTGGCACACCTGAGAATGTCCAGCTTTCTTGTTTAAGGATGGTTCAACATAAACTAATTAAACTTTTGAGCATAAAGATAAGCTGCATATGCTAGTATCTATATCTATACGTTTTTTATGTAAATTTGTACAACATTGTTTAGTCATAAGGATGGTTTTGATCTCAACTATGTGGTACTTTGTTTTAAGAAATAAATGAAACAAAAATTACTATATTTTTAACCATAAAAATTATCTAATTATTAAAAATAAATGCGACATTGTTTACTTTTTTAATTAAAATACTTAATCTTATATAAGAAGTATCGATCACAAACTACTAACGGAAATACAAAGCAAACATGACTTGTTGAAAAAAAGTTTGAATCTTCTTTTTTCACATTTATTAGAATTGAACAAGATTACAATATTTTATTATTTTTTTACTTGTATTTAGCAATTCAATTATTTATCAATTTATAGCGTATTGATTAAGAAACACCATATATTAAACTATAATAATAATAATCAATAATTAGCGTATTTTAAAAATTATTTATTTATCCTTGAGAAGTAAAACCTAAACTGGATTACACATTGTTTCGAAGATGCTCTCACAAGGTTAGCTAATAATAATCTGAAGGCAAGTACTTGGGGTTGAAACCAGGGGTGTCGTCTAGCACTACTTGCAAGAGAGCATTGTTCCGGCCACCCACCTACGCAATACGTACTTATCGTACGCATCTGATGTACAAACGAAACGCCATGTCAAGATCTTTTAAAACTCCCGAAAACTAAACTGTCACGTATAAGAAAAAATACATGAGAATTTTACAGAATAATTAATTATCTGTATACTACGTTGACTGAACTAAATATTTATTGGCAGAATACCAAATACACATCACATATTATAACGAGCGCTAGAGACAACATTAGTTAATATTTTCATATTTATAACATTGCAACACAATCTTATGCAAATGAAGATTGATTAACAAGCAGAGTAAGCGTTGGACGTCTGTTACAATACAGTTTTTAATAAATATATGGGCGTAAGAATTTTATAATGAACAAAAATACTTTACTTGCTTCCCTAAGTTAGCATGTAATCTAAACACAAGAGTGAGTGATTAAATAAAATAAAACTTGGGCAGACTTAATCTGGTTTTATATATGCACATTATGCAGCATACAAATAAACGGAGAGTTTATATATAGACTCTAATGTGATTACATGCATGAAACACTTAGAAACATTTTATTACTTGGATATTCACATTTGTTTCATTTTAAAGATAAAGGCATATTTATGTAAGTGGAAGAGCAAAAGTACGATTAAACAGAGCTTTCACATAAACTGTATTTCTGATTATGTATAATATATTTTATTCTTAGTTTTTCATTTTTCATCAACCTAGCAAAAATAAAAAAAGTTTATTAGTATAAATAAATGATTTTTATTGTTATACTGTTCGAAGTGTACTGTCCTGGTATTTAATTTGCTATTATTGTTCTAAAGCGGTTTTCACCGTAAATAATTTTCCAACTAAATTATTGATTGCCAAAGTTTAATCTATGACTTATGTTCTTCTAGAACTTATTTTAAGAATTTCAGTAAGCAGAAAATTGCAAATGAATTCTTACGCTTTGAAAGTTTGCTTATTTTTGGAATTATCATCGTATAGTTTTTTTGATATAGCTATTATATTTGCTTAACGCAAACAACTTGAGTATTATTTTGAAATAACTGAAACAACTTTCTATATAGCTACATTAATTTATTGTATCAATGTATATAACCTAAAATAAGCAATAAAAAAGGTTTCAAGCAGTTGCAGAAATATATTAAAATATTTTACATAGTTTTTACGTAAAAAAAAAGAAAGTTTTGAAAAATCTAAATTAGGTACCATACTTTATGAAATCGGTAAAAAAACTAAGACAATAGTTTAACACTACTATCTACTATCTACTATCTAGATGTCATTTATGGTCAAACGTGACTATTAACAATATCATAATTTAAAACAATTTTGTATAATAATTTTTCGAAGTAAATTATTTTTTCTCTGAGTTATTTAATATCTTTATACTCCGTAACAAATACATGTACATAAATTTTAACAAACACACTTTTTGTATATATGTATTAACAATTGTATAATAAATCAGCTACAATATAAACCAAAACGACTCTAAAATATCTACCAATCTCAAAAAAACTAATCCTGTAAAAAATATTGATAATAGTGTTATCTATATTTTTGTAATTTATATTAGCGTCATCATCTATATCAGTAATATAATCTTTATCATCTAAATATTCTTTAAAATGTGTATCGATATTTTAATTTAATTTCCCACTCTTGATCTCGTCCATAATTTTGCAAATCTTTATTTACTTCAGCTTTTATTAAGAGTCGTTTATTTAAAAACTTCTTAAATAATCTTTTTGAGATTTTATTGAAAATAAAGTAATTGGAGCAATATTTATTCATATTCTCAGCATCAATTTAATTATCATCAGTTTTTGGCCTATGAATTGCTACTGATTTTTTATTTATTTTTTTAAATTTATTTAAAACATCATAATAATATAATCGTATCACATTTTATAGCAATGGGTGTACAGTATAGGTTTTTCTATGGACACTAATCAATAACAATAAATATAAAAATACCTGTGAAAAATTAACCACAATATAAGAACAAGCACAAAAGAGAAAATATCTATTAAATAAGATGGAAGATGCTAGTTAAATTTTTCTTAACATTTTCTTAAAATTTCTAGTTGTTTTTCAACATTTTGTAACAATTTATCGATATTTTAAGGTTTTGTTTTAATGTTAATTGCCTTTCAAAAAATATTTTGTAATATTTATTGATATTTCACAACATTAAGTATTGAGACTAGTGCACTTAAAAGACTGGTTTCACCAAAATGATTTAGCCATAAACGGCAAAAAACAAATTGTGCAGTGTTCAAAAGCAATAAAACAAACAATTTAACAACATGTAGATTCAACAAGCTTAGAATGCAAAACTTCTTGAGTATTGGGTGTCCAATTTGATGAATTTAATTGAACCTGTTTTAATTTGCGATCTCTATTTGTACTCAAAAGTATATACTATGCGACTTTTTTCATTTGTTATTTACTATTTAAAAAAAGTTATCCGCTTAATTCTAAAAATGACCTATGCCAAAAAAAAAATCACATTAAATCAACTACTAAGGTTACCTGGTATCTACATTTTCAAAAACTTAATGTACCTGTGCAACAATAATTATTTTCTTAAAGTACATTCAAAATCACGAATATAATACTAGAAACATAAACAAAAGTGCCTACTCTGACCATCTTCAACTGCAAGAAACAGCGCTTATCCGTGCATAACATTTTATCCTGCTTTGCAATAAAAATGAATTTAGTCATAGATCACAAAAAAGTATAAATACGCAAATTTTACTTGAAAATCTGAATTGAATAGCCATAAAACCAATATATAAATCCTAATTTAGTATCAAAATGTTTTAAATTCAGTGTATTTATTTATTTTCAAAAAGATTTTAATTGAACTGTATCAAATTTATTTATTTGGAATGTATTATAATGTGTTTCAAACCTAATATATTATGTCTCATGTAACTAATATACATTATTATTATTGATGCATAATACTTTCTCCAATGGACTCACAGGACCCATAAAAATATTAAATATTTTTGTATATATTATATTTACTGAAGTAACAACGATTGTTTTAAAGAATATCTGTGTTTTTCCTTAGCGCGATACATTCATGAAAATTCTTAATCTAATAATTAAAATATGTCCTCTCATCTATTTATACTTTATGAGATGTAGTATGTGAATTGGTATTTTACCTTCCAAATAAATTTACTCGAATGTATCTCGCTGAGAAGAAACACAGATAGTGTTCAGAACGTTCGCTGTTAGTCTGCACCATTTTAAAAAATGTCATTAATAAAAAAGGAATAGAGGACGTTAAAAATTATTATTATTATTATTATTTTAAAACTTTATATCTTTTACAAATATCAACAAATTTTTAGCCTCTTCTTCAACCTTTTGAACATATCTGTACATTTTCCAAAATTTTGGATATCTATTTCACTTGATTTATTGAAATTTTTTTATATATTTTTTTAAATGTTTTGTAACATTTTTCAAAAATATACAATGTTTTTTGTTAAATTTTTGTTAAGTTCTTTATGTTTTGTAACTTTTTGAATCTTTTTGTAGACATTTTTCAATATGTCAAGTTTACAGTTTTATAAAAATCTATCGATGTTTTTTAGTTTTGGCAATTTTTGCTATTATTTTGTTCAATGATAATTTGCAATATTTATTGATAGTTCACAACATTAATTTTATTATTTCAAATATTCTACAGATTTCTATACGTTTTCTTTTTTTTTTAAATTTTACAACTATTTTATGGAATTCTTTATGTTTAGTAGCTCTTTTGACGTTTTCTATACATATTTGAAGTAAAACTACAATGAGGGCAATTTTTTAAAGTCAAATTTAGTGTCATACAAATCTATCTCAATTCCACTCATCGATTATGTATCTTCTTTATTTTTTGAGTAAAATTAATTAAAAATTAAAACAAAAGAGAAAGAAGATATAAAATTAATAAGATAAGAATTGAGTAGGTGCAACATCAACATAAACAAATCAAATGTGAGAAGTTATTTAATAATTTTTGTCGGTGTCAGATACATAACCCTATATCGGAGCACGATGATGTAGCGCTTGAAATAGTATCTACGACGCTGGGGGTTTTGGGTTGGATTCCCGCAATTAATAAAATTTTACTTTTTCTGTGTGATCCAATCACTTTTACATTTTTTTAACATTAAACAATCAAAAATGTTAACAATTTAACAAAACTTGAAAACATTTTTTGTCAATTCTTTGCAATTATTTTTTGGTAATTTTGGTATTATTCAAATTGAACATTTTTGAGATATTTTGCAATATTTATTATTTATTTTACATTATTTATTAAATTCATGTTAACTTTACTCAATATTTTATGAGTTTGTTTGCATTTCACAAATTTTTTCATTGATATTATTTTTTAATTTTTTTTTTAATATTATTACACACACTTGTGCATGCAGTTAAGGATTCTTTTTCAAGTTTACATGTTATTATGATCAAGGTAATAATTCAGTCATTGTTAAAGCCATTAAAGCTTTAGCCTGTGTAAATAGTTAGCACTGCTATGGCCAAAATTAATTTCAAATTATGATAATGAACTGTGCTAACTATGTAAGTTATTATTTTCTCAACTTTACTGTCACTGTTATAAGTTAAACCAAAGCCATACTGATGAAAAATAAATTTCAAAATACGTTTGGCATAATTTTTTACGTTTCAATTATATATTGAACCCCTTTTTGCAATTTATACATTATGCTTTTGTTTCATTTAATATACAAAAAGGCACAGTGTGTTGTGCATTGTTTAATTGTATACGTTTCAAGTTATTATTCTATATTTTTATTTTAATGTTTTTTTAACAAAAAAATAATTTTATACTTTTAGTATTACATTACAGGTAGTACAACTTGTAATAGGTATGTTTTTTGGTATATGTCAATATGCAAAGTAATTTATTTTCCTCTTTATAAAATGTATATGCACAAGTGAAACAATACATTCGTTTGTTTTTTATATTAATACTAAACACTTGTATCATGCAGTTGGGGAA
>JARJEC010049825.1:0-35326 GCA_030264575.1 Tachinus sp. AB-2021 | reverse complement strand
TAAGAGAATGGTTCGGTTGTAGCTCCAGCGAACTGTTCAGAAGTGCCGTCGACAAAATTAAAATAGCTTTGATGATATCCAATCTCCGATAGGAGCGGCACCATTAGAAGAAGAAGATTGCATGCCAAATACGCAAATATTTTTTAATTAAAAATGTTCAAGGATTGTATGCAAGAGTGATATATCGAGGACTATTTTCCGAAGAAAATTTCAAAAGTGATAAATAATACAAACTATTTGCTTTTGGATGAATTACAATCAAAATATTGAGGTTGTAGAAGTATCGTAACTATGACATTTTAAACTTAAAACAGATAATAAATTGAATAGACGCGCTAATGTGTGATTTTCTTCATCTACTTGACTCTAGCTTGAATGACCAAAACGAACAGAACTCATTTTAAAAAGCCCAAAAAAATTCACTCAATGCACATGTGCAAATACCTGGGTATTTATTTTCATGGTGCGTTAAATACTCGCTAATATTCGTTCGTTGCTAGGTGATTTTGATAATATTTATTAATATGATTGGCTGAAATTTTGTGAGAGAAATAGTCTTTTTAATATCTTCATCTCCGTGGTAGAATATAAACAGCTTCTTAAAACACGATTTCCTTAACAACGTGGTTTAGAATTTCAAATGCACGCTTGCTTAGTGCCTTTTCTTTGTTACATCGCTTTAATAATGTTTCAACCCTAAAAAATATTTAAATCACAGTTTTCTAATAGCATGGTAGAAAGTGCTGCTTTATTACCCCGAGACATTAAAGCAATTGGCTGCCATTGACACCGGATCTTAATATTTATTACGAGGTTGTGAACATTCTAGATTAATGAAACGACTTTATTATTATAATTTATAACAAATTAATATTCATTAAATTTTAACTAGTTGCATTTTGCATATTTAATTTGATGAATTATCAACGACGACAAAATAATTTAACCTTACATTTGAGGAGCCATTTACTTAGAAATTGCACACAATACATTAAAATAATGTAAATTTTAATGTAGAATTAGATATAGATTCAATATTTAATAATTTTTTATCAAGTATTAAAATTGTTTTCACTCTTCATATCCAATAATGTCCTCAACAAAAAAAATACAAAAATAACAAAGAAATAAGTTATCTGAGTCATTTATTATAAATCATAATAATGAAAATTATGTACTATCAAAATATATCAAATTTTTGGGTTATAATTAATGAAAATTTAACACGGAATTAACATATTGATTATGTATGTAAACTAAGTAAAACCTATTTTGCAATTTTACAATTAAAGTCATTAGCATATTCACACATTACCTTTAACATTATTACATGGGCACGAGCTATTATTATACAACAGAATAGAATTCTTCGATTAATTTTTAATAATAAAATTCTAAATACATGTAAAGATATCTTTAAAAAATATAACATACTAACAGTACATTCTATTTACCTATTTAAATCTGTGTTATTTATCAAAAAATATTAATCTGTACGGCTACAATACACATACTTACAACACACGAAATGATTTTATTCGATCAACGATACCTCATTGGACCAATTATAAAAAATCTCCTGAATACTCAAGTATCACTCTATACAATTACTTGCCAGGGGAATTCAAAAAAATTAATAAATATAAGTTATTCAAAACTAAACTCCATTTATATCTAATCCAAAAATGTTATTACTGAATTAATGATTTTTTTTTTCAGTAATTATTATAAATATAATTAGAAGTAATCAAATACAATTTATTTATACATTTCGGTTATTATTCTATTATTATTATATTATAATATAATTTTCTTATGTGTCTAATATTTCATATCCATTTGTAATGGCTTACATAAATAAAGTATTATTATTATTATTATTATTATTATTAATATAAAAACGATATTGTTATTTATAAATATTAACATAACATTAAAATAATAATAATGGTATTCATATTTTTATCCAAACAGTTGATATATTTTTTTAAAAATAATTTAGAATTTTTTCCAAATTTTATTACATAAAATAATTCGTTCAAATAGAACAAACCAATATGAGAAAATGTGATTATAAAACCACTGTAAACTTTCTGCAAATGTAAATATTGAGCAATTACCAAACCATTTGTATATTTAACAAATTATCTTCTAGACAAAATGAAACCCATTATTAAGTTTCATTCAAGCTATCGTTAATGATATTGAAATCGCCATAAACTTGACATTTCATCAAATTGTTAGTTTGCTGCGCTAATTGAAAGTGATTTGTTATTATTCCGGCATTTAATTGAAATTCCGTCGCCTTGAAATATTTCTGATCCATTTTTTTTTGTTTCTTGTGTTGTATGCGTAATATTTTACAGGTGCTAGGATCACTCGCTCACACCTGATGAAGGTGACAAATTTTATTAAATTAAATGGCAAACGCAAGGAGAGTAGGTTGGGCATGGTCTTGATCTAATTCAACATCCACTTCATTTTATAAGTGATTACATTTTCTTGCGATATAAAAAATTAATTTAATGGCTGCAAGATGGTTTTAGGAATCGGTCGCGTGTAACAAGCCAGAAATTTTAATCGAATGAGAGGAAAAATGCGCGCAATGCGTTGAGCAATATCAATATTTAAATTATATAATAGTTTTGAAAAGAAAGCGCTGTCGGTTAGTTGGTTGGTAATAATAATATATGTTAATTTTTCATTATGTACTCTCTAGAGAGTAATTTATAAATAATTCTGGATTGTTTTATTTATTTCTTTTTTAATTCATACTGGACTACCTTGAATCAATCTAAATTTCTTTACCCAATCATTTGACTATAACTACACCATTCATTATTCAAGAATCTTATAAATTATAATGATGGACGTGTATGCTGTTGCTTGTTGGACCATTAATTATCCTCATTATAATAATTTCGTATCTTATGGCCATGAAAAGTACAAATCTGACCGAAAGTTTTTATCTAGAAATTGAAATGCTGAAGTAATCAGAATACATAGAAAATGTATGTTTGATGAGTAAATCAAACAATGATGGGGTGAAAGCGAAATAAGGTCGCTTGTTGACATAGGAAAGTGAAGGCTAAATGTAATGGTAATTAGGGAGACTAACAATTTGCATGTTTATGATTTCTTTAGGAACTACATTCCATGTCACGAGCTACCTTTGAAAACAATTACAATACTGCAACAGCGGATATAGGCCAGCAATAAAAATAATTTTATTTAGGTGAATGTTATCATATTAAAAAAACTTGTAATAACTTGAAACAATTAACGTAGATTGTAATAGTTAAAAAACTTTCAAAATTTTAAAACTATTCCAAAATTTAAACTCATTAGTATTTTTTTAAATTTTAATCAAACTAAAACTTAAAATTTTGAAATAAATGTTATATTTTTGTCAATTAACCTAATCAATGTATCTTCATTGCAATAACAAACAATTTGAGTAAAAAATCAACATAGAGACATAATATAATAATACATTAACCGGCAACTATAATCAATTTAATTTTTAAAAAAATAACAGACATTAAAATATTGTTAGTTTTTTTGTGGTACTTCTACTTGTTATCAAAAGCGTGTGAACCACAAGCCCAAATTACAACATGTAGCCGTCGCGGCATTTAACTAATTATATTTGCTGAGCATATTTGAGGAATGTCTTATCATTCTTTTTGGAGAACTCTTGTAGAGTCTCTGGTACGGTTGGATGAAGACAAATTATCTGAATTTTATCTCATTCGTGTTATATACAATTAAGATCGGGGCTACTTACTGGCAAATCTGGTCAATCAAAATCTGTTACTACTCCAGCAATTTGTGGTCTGGCATTATCTTACATTAAAATAATGATTCCGATGAAATGCTATGACAATGATATGACAGCTTTTTAAAGAATATCTTCCGCATACCAGTCGGTGTTCAAAGCCCCAATTTCCACAAATTAAAATTATTTCACCGCTGAACGTAGGTCATTCTATGCCATTTTTTGCAACTTGATTTACCATTGTTTTTTTAATGTAGTTGAACCATCTTCTATGTTGTCTTTAAATATTTTATTGTTCTTTGTTTCCTATAACTAATTCTGTAAGTAGACTTGTCAACTAAGTGTTCTACCCTGAACTAGTTAAGGTAAAGGTTTTGTTCGATTAAATGTAGTGCGCGTTCCAATGCTTTTTAGCAGATAAATTTATTTGCGTTGTTTGCTGTAAATATCATCGTCTTAGGACTATATGTCGTTACGAAAAATATCCTCATATCGTATATTTTTTGTTTTAAATAGCGTGGAATGTCAGATTTCTTAAATGTGTGTGTGTGTGTCTTTGCCAAATACAGCTTTGCTTTGATATAGGAAACCAATAAATTAATGAGGTTGAAAAGGCAATACCATGTTCAACAACCAGTTTCCACACTAAGATACTGACTGTAAAGGTGTCATCTAGTGATAAATTATTTATGTCTACTTTATTGAATTTTTTATTTCTTTCTGTTATCGTAGGCTTCAATTTCTTCAAAAACAGTTCGCAAAATAGTCTAGAACAATTTGCAAAAAACCTATTACCAGTGAGCAAAGCAAATGATATAAAAATAACATAATTTTAGCATATTTTGCAATATTTTTTCAATGCTTTGCAATACTTTGCAATATCTCTTAACATTAGTTTACTGCTTTTAGCATTTGACAACATTTTCGAATTTCTTAATTAAAAATAAAAATAACTATTTTTAATATTTTAAATTTGCACCAATTTGCAAATATTCTTAGATGCTTATTATTATTATTAACTTATACACTAACAAAATATGAGATAGGTTTGGTTTAATTTTTCTAAATATTCTAAGCTAAAGTTGAACAAGAGTAGCTTCTGAAATGGAAACATAAGAGTAAAAATTTTAGAAAAATAAAACAACATAAACTTTACTTTTAGTTCCAAAAAAATTAAAAAGCAACGTATTAAACTGGAAAGTTCCAATTGGAGAGTCACTTAGTTCCCATCAGTATTTTCTATTCCAATTGCAATCAAATACTAAAAGAACCTAAATAAGTTGGCTAGATCTATATTTACAAAACATCTAAATTTAACAAAACTAGCCGAAAAAACAAAAATCAACAGCAAAGTGTTACATATAGTAATATTAGAAAAAATACTAATGCTAAGCACAAACATATACAAGAATCGACAAGATACAAAGAATAAATAATAATACTTAGAACACTGATCCGATTTTATTAAGCATAAAAAGAATAAATATCTGCATGACTAAAATAAAAAACAACCAAGAAGTTAGTTCTGATAAAGAGTGCCAACAAATCCTGCTAAGAGCCGACCTTATATAAACTGGAACACCATTGGAGAAAATTTTAAGAACATAATCGTTGACAGACTAACTAAAAATTAGAAAAAAAAATGTTAAAAACAAAAAACAACAAAAGTAATGATCATAGAGAATTTCAAAGACATTGCAACAAAAAAATAAAATAAGACGACTCTGTGCCCTAATAACAATTGACTTAAATATAGTTTTAATTCCTCCTGACTGAACAAAAACTATCAGGCGAATTGAAAAGAAAATTCTATACCTCAGAAAACTGATTGATTAGCAATACATAGTTTATTAATAAGTAAATCATAGATCCTAATGACGTAGAATCTGTGCTGTGAAACATGTTACACGATGAAATCTTCAAAATAAAACTTTCGGACGGGATAGACTTAATTGCATGCGCAGACAACCTGCCATATAATTGTTACAACAAAAAAATGTACTAGTAGGACTAGTAAATCAAATTCTAGAAAGAATAAGCAGATAGCCAAAATCAAACTAAAGCAAGCAGTAAAAAAACTTAGATATGCAAAATTAGTAAAATTTATGCTATACGGAAAAACATAGATTCAAAAAGATAAGTGCATAAAGCACTTCGATCTATGCAAATTTCAGCATTATTTTGTTGATGTCTAAACATCTATGATATTCGCGCAACCTAACATTTCTCACACTAAGCTAGTACAAGCAATTATGTTCCCACATCCTTCGAGGGTACAGCGTCACTGAACTTTTTACTGCAACTTATTAAAATAGATATTCAAGTAGTAAACGATTTATGATCAAACTTTAGTTTCTTAAAAAAAATGCAAATAATCATTTGCAATACCAAAAATTTTGTAATTATGCCTGTTAATATGTTTCTTTAATACGTGCAATTTTCTTTTATTTTGCCAGTAAAATAATAAATGGTCTAAAATTAACTGTTATGGTTTGATGTGATTTATGGGTTACAATATGAGTGCGAGACCTTCCGATCCTTGCTATAAATCAACTTTGACTTACTAATAATAATAAAAGGAAGAAAATGGAATGTTAACAATCTGATTGGTTGCATATCCCAAAATCAATGACCTAAATTTTAGAAAATCAAAACCCAATAAATATTTTATTTATATTAAATGTTCCGGAATAGTTTGTGCTTTCTAAAAAACTGATTCAACTTGCAATAATTCATTGCATTATTTCATTCTAATTTCTTCATCGATCAATTGCAACCAAAAAGAATGCGCTTGTTTAAAAAGGCATAAATCTGCATCTGTAGTAGTAAGTCAGCCAGTCAGTCGAATTACCTGACGCAGTTAGTATCCCGGCTATCTTCAAGGAGATCCACTTTTCATTTCACTTCTAATTATAGATGAGAGCGCGTTTTTGTTCTTCTCGTTTTGAACGCGGTCATCATATTTTTTCAACGTAAAAATTTGTAAATGTGCGCTAATTCTCCATGCAGACACTAATGGCTCGTCTTGTGCAAGCTGTAACGATGATGATCTACATTTTAAGCGATTGTAAGAAGCCACATTAATCTATTGCTCATTAAGTACGCAGACTCTGTGTATGTACAATATATTAATACTTAAATTACTACAGGAAAAATTGATACTCCAACTAAGGAAAGTATTGCTTTCCAATTTGTAATAGTATTTTTTAAACGTAAATGCAGCTTTAGACGGAACATAGTAAAAATATAATAATTTCAATCTAAAAAATATGAAATATAAAAGTCTTGTGATAAATTGAATTAGTTGAAAAACATACAGGTCGGTTTTGATTCCATTAAGACACAATTAATAAAAATGCTAGGCCATTAAATGAATCATAAATTACACAACACGAATTACTACTGCAAAAACGTAGTAAACGTATAGCTGCTTGCTATAAAAGTAAATTTAATCGCAATTAAACCGAATTCCGTATTGACATTTGATATTTTATTGTGCGGTTTTATGTAAATATCAAGGATGTGTATCGTCGCTCCTCTGCCTGGTTTCTTGGCATTCGAAGAACATGACCACAATAGGAAAAATTGTTAATTCTCATTTGTTTTAATTTTACTTAAAAAACTAATCAGATAATAATTACATGAAGGCTGTTAAACAGAATTGTATTATTATGCTTATTGGATTGTTGAGTAATTTGGGTACTTGTGTAATTGAAAACAATGCGAGAAGAAAACTCAAGCGTAATTGTATTGTAAAAATGAGTTGGCAATTATTTTAAAGACCTTTGTTATGTTAATTAAATTCAGTTGGTTATGTACTAATTTGTGTACGTTTATGAATATTACAAACTGGCATTTATTTAATTCGTTGCGAATTGAATTGAACGAATGAAAAATATATCGATATTCAAATAATTATTTTGTCGCAGACCTTTCTACATTGGCTCTCACAATCGTGCCGTGCATGCTCGAATAAAGAGACGCGTCGCAAACTCCTCATCTATTATGTAACGTATTGCAATCGTGTGTGTTATTGGGAGCGTTCGAAATTGGCATTGCTCGCATAAACGAACGATTCAATTAACTTTCAAAATCGACAAGAAATTAGAAATAAAATTGACGATGGCATTTACAGCCTGAATATCTATGCATGTATATGTGAAATTTATGCTAATACGTGATATAACATGTCGTTAATTTTATCTTCGGATGGTGCAAATGAATCGATTTAGAAATGTTTTATAAAGATTAAGTTTTGTATGTTATGTCGTTTTTTGCATTTTATTTGAAAACTTGGTACTGGGCAATACTAAACTGAGACATGCTCATTTGGTATCACTTTCCTACTACTGATTGCATTTTTAGACAGAATTATTGAGTTAAACAGTAGGTTTTAAACATATGGTTTTTTATGGTATTTTCTGTTTTACTCAATAACTTTGGATAATTTTTGAAATCCTGAATGTATATTTAAGACATAATTGTTAAGTTAAACAGTAAACTTTGGTAAAAAAATTGTATTCCTGAGTTACTTTTTGAAGCCAATGTTTTGAGTTATACAGGAAATTTGCTGGCATATACTTGTGAATTCATTCTGAAGACAAAAGTATTAAATCAAACAATAAATTTGCATTTAAAATAGAACGTTTATTACATTTTCGTGTTTTAATTGAAAGATTTATGCTGAGCCACAATAGTAAAATTAGCATGACCTACTGGTGAAACTACATAAAATTGCGCATCTTTTAATACTTCTAAGTCTTTTTTAACACGTTCTTTTGCAGTTTTTTGCTTTTACTCAAAAACTTTTTACTAGGTCTAATATACACTTTTAAAACTATATACAATTGTACATTTTTTGTTACAACATTACCCTTGAGTAGTTAGTTTAAAATAGAATTGTTGAGCTAAACTATACATGTTTTTTTTAAATACACATTTTGCAGTTTTGTACAAATTTGTTGTTCTGGGCACTACTAAACCAACAGTTGTTCATAAAACTAAATACAATTTGTTAAGTGCTAGACCGCGTGATCGCAACGAAGACGCTCGGGCGAAGATCGCCCGATATTATCGATCGTTGGCCGATGACGGGCAACGACCGTGCGAAGTAGCGTCGTCTTCTTCGTGCTTTTTCTATTCAATGTTTAAGAGTGCCAATGAATTTCGAGGACCGCCTATTTAAAGAGTCAACATCAGTTTGGTGTCTAATATTGTTATATATTTTCCCAACATTTTCAGGAAACCCAATTTTTCTTATCAATTTGTTTTTTATTTTATATTTTATTTATATGTTTAATTTATTGTTTGCTCTTTTGTGGCCCAAAAAAGAAAATTTTGAACTAGTTTGGAAAAGTAACAAACCAAAATCCGCTTTTTAATTACCACAATACATTTTTAGCGGAAAAAGCAAAAAACGATTTGCAATCCGAGAGGGGTAAGCAATAATTGGGGGAGTTTAGAAGTATTTTTGTTAAACTCTTGACCGAAATGCCTTTAAACCAAAGAAAACTTTTTTAGATGTCATACCTTTTTATTGTGAAATAAATTCAATCTAAGTAGGTTTATCAAAAGGAAATGAAATTAGTAGGATAAAGGTTAAACAGTAAATTTTAAATGAGTCCATTTTTAAGACATAATTATTAGATTAACCGGTAAATTCACATTAAAAATGCATTCTCTAGTAATTTCTTACGTTTGCACGAGAAAAAAATATTTGTATTAAATGTTCATCTTTGATCGACTTAATGTCTTTAAATTAAAACCGGTATTATCTAGTAGTTAACATTTCGCACGCGGTGTGTGCCAATATTTACTAACCTATTGGATTGTCACTTTCACTGCGGTTCATCTTTCAGAGATACATGGCACATGCCGAAACGTTTATACCATTATCATGGATTATGTAATGGACATCATTTACCCAGCGGCCACATCATAATTTATGACATTATAAAATACAAAAAAAATTAACTAACAAACACGGCAGTAAAGCAATTGATAGTTTTTATTGTTGTTTTGTTTAAATTTCTACTTTTGCATTAAATTGCTGTTGGATCTGAAACATTGAAATGCATTTGACACATTTTGATGCATTTTATCACTGCCGCTTATATTTTTACATTAGGCAGCCACTTTACCACAATCAACGTGAATAACTGGCGTCCTACTGCGCCATAAGATGTTTCACCTTAAAACTAAAAAATCATAAAACTTTTTCAAAAACAAAAAGCTCAAGTTGCAAAAACGGTGTTTACACTATGTGATTTACTTATGATTTTGCTTATGATAATATCAAATAAATTACACAGAAGTTTGAAATACAATATTGAGTTTACACTACACGCTATACTCACGTGTAGCATAAACTCAATATCGTATTTTAAACATCTGTGTGATTTTTTATTTGACATTATCATAAGTAACGTAATATGTAAATTACATAGTGTAAACTCCGCTTTACGTTGTATAATTTTACATATTTAAAAACCGCAATCTTTTATTGGGCTTTTTTTAAAAAAATTTTAAACGTTTTCTGTTTAAAAAAATATGCCTTTTTTTCTGGTAGCGCTGCAATTGTTTTTCTTGCAATCTATAAAATGTTCAGCTACAATTGAACGAAAAATTGGCTGCAACGCTATCAATAAAAATAAGTAAAATGAGTCATTTGATCATGAAACTGAAAGTCGTGCTAGTGAGTCAAATATAAGCTCTCCAACAGACGGTTAAATGACTTAGCTCACGCGTTTTAAATCAGATGTTTTACACTTTGCAATTAGGCAATTGATAAATTAAATTATTTGTTATGCAATAAAATTTGTTATAATAGAATGACAAATATGTAACATATATGATTCAACAATGTACACCAGTGAGTGCAAAAGAATTAATAACTTGTTGTTTGATTACTTCTTTAATTGAATGTGCAAAACTCATTTTAAGACAAACGCGAAAATACGTATTTTAAAAGTTTTTAGCAAATTAGAGCCATTTAAGGAGTTTCCAGGAGGCTTACTTAGTACCAAAAGTTAGCAAAATCTCCAAAGAACAAAATTAAAGTAAGAACCATTCACTTAGCAAACGTGTTTACAACAGGCAAGTTACTAAACCAAGACATTCATATATATATAAAATGTCTAAAATGCGTGTTTCAAAGACAAACCAACATTATTTAAGATCAAACGTTTAAGTAAAACATGTGTATAGTGCAAAATTAATTTGTTGGCATTGATTATAATTTCGTGGACAAATTATTAATGAAAATGTCATTAAATCATATATCTCAATGACAACAGTATTCACTAATTGGTTCAACCTCAATAAATAATCGATGTTAATAAATGACACCATTCTTCCTGCTTCTAGCTAACTAGATTAAAAGCAGCATTGCACCTAACTCATTGAGTAAGGTTGAAAACAAGATTAACGACATCCATCTAATACAATACGAGTTCAATTCGCCTTGGTTTCGCTGTTACCATTGAATTATGAAAACGATGACTAAGTTGAATATCGAATGCCTTCTCAAACCGCACCCATAATGCCTCAAGAATTGGAAAAATAATGCAATCATTTATTGATATTGATTCATGCAAAAATACTTCCGTTTTTTTCCGATATTAATAATGTTGTTAGTAAAAACAATAATATTCGTTATTTAAATACGGCTTGATTTGTAGGCCGTGAAGAATCGTAAAATGGTCGAAATCGTGCCGCGCGCGGTTATTTTTAATTGAAGCAAATTATATCAAGTTGAGTGTGAAATTTTTTTGTTAGTTTTGTTTGCCCAAAATATATTCTTTAATTTCTCCGAATTGCTGGATACAAATTAGCTTTGTAAGTGGGGTGTGAAATTTTTAGAAATCGATCAGAATGAATTCATTTGAAAAACCGCCCCGACTGTGTCTAATTTGTACATTAGCATATCACTCACTGGAATTATAAAAAATTAATAACTAATATTATGTATTATTATAATTTAATTTATTGCGTAAATTGAAATATTTCAATATTAAATTTTAAATTAAACAAAAAAATATTTAATTTTTTAAATTTTTTATTTTAATTTTAAAACAAAGTTCTTTACTAAATAAATAATTAAAAAATAAAAAGACAATTGTAATAAATTAGTTTTTAGTTATTATAATTTGCTCTTTCATAATGGAACTATTATAAAATTTTCTATGCAAATAATTCTTTTGGTCCGTACTTAATTTTGTATGCCAGCGATCTCCCGGCGATTAAAACAATTACGACTTGTTGGCTTATTGGTGTCAAGGGTTGCATGTCTACCTTAAAAAGGAGGTAAAACATGACTCCTACTCGCCATCATGCGAACTGGTTCCTGGCTTTTAATAATAGTATCCAGTGTCATTGTTTTGAAAATGCCAGATTTCGATCGCGAAAATGGAGATATAAACGCAAGGATACTCTCAAAACTAATGCCGCTTCGATTCCACGGATTTTTTTTACTGAGGTCGAGGTAAATGATATTTGAAGCGTGAAACGATAGTTTTTTAATGTCTGAATCGAAACGAATATATTGCATTTATGATTAGTTCCGTGTTACAAAGTTATAAACAACAATTATTCTTGACTTAGGAAATATAATTATTATATGAAATTTAAAAAATTCAAATTACAGATTTTCTAAAGTTTTTTAAATTCAAAAAATTTGATCAAATATATTTTCAAAAGTAAACTAAAAACATTTTAACTTAATATAACTTTTTATGAAAGAGTTGCATCTGACAAATTGTTTCATAATTTTAATTTGAAGTCAGACAATGAGTAATTAACGACACATTCCAAGTATATTACATATGCACAGGGGCGTTCTGTTATAATGTGAGTTGGCCGAGTCTCTGAATAGGGCGTGGACGTAGTGAAAGTGAATTTTACTAGAATACATTAAAATATTTAGTCGACTGAGACATTCCAGCCGTGTACGTGGACCTTGGTAGCCAATGCCTCTTATATTATGATCGGCTTCAAAGCTGAGATATCGGATCTATTGATTATAGAAAAACATTATGCATAACCGTGAACCTAATTGTTTCAATTTCGTTCCATTAGAAAGCTATCCCACAACTGAACACTTCACTAATGCAGCCACTAAAAAGTCAAGAGATTTATATGAAATTATTAATACCAACGCGTAATCACTTTCAAGCGTAAATGTGTAATGTGAGAAAGAGTAAATTAATAATATTTATATTATTTCAAGGAAATGCACAATTAAAATTGAAATTTCTCTTAAATATTTTTGAACAACTGAATTTTCCAAAATTTTAAATTAAGTTTATATGAAGTATATTATATCCTGTATAATTCAGTGGAATGCATAGATTTGATATACTGAGTACTCCATTGTTTTTACATTAATTGCGGAATAGTATATTTAAGTACAAGTTCCCGAAGGCTACTTATTCAAGCACGAGTTTTGCATAGATGAGCGCCTGAAAAGCTTTCTGAACGAGAATGAGATGTCCTAACTATTATAAATAAAAATAACTAAAAATCATTAAGGTTGCGATCTCATAAACGTACAGTCACGCTCACATAAATTTAGTAGAAACAAATTTGTTTGGTGTAACAAACCTTTACATTTCATACTGATTTGCCGAAATTGGCATTTGTCAATAGGTTAGGAAACATGAAAAGCACTTGTACAACAAACAATTTTAGTTAATCGCTCAAGTAGATGTAAAATGTATCTACTAGATTTATTTGAGCATGACTGCACATGATTTATTTAAAATTCTTATTGGGTTACGTTGCCGTTTAATGGTTTATGTAGAAAAATTAAAATGTCCTTTCATATAGTACTTATGCCACTTTTCAAAATCTATCCACAAAATGAAAGCAACTACAAACGTTTCTATCAGGATTACTGTTTGAACAGTTTTTCATGTTAGAAAACAATAGATTTACGTAAATATTTGTGAGGCTACAAACTTACTTGAGGCGGTGCGGGTATCTTGAGAAATATTACAAGGTTTCAAAAATATGTCTAATATCGTTATTTATATTAATATTTCTTAACTTTTCAATGCAGTAATTTGTTTAAAATTGTTGATAGCACAGAATTTTGTCGGCATCAACATTCCATGTGCTGTATTGTTTACAAAAACTTACCACAAATTTCGTACTTTTAAAAACATCAAAGTAGTCTCACTTGCGGTGTTAATACTATTTGGTTTATTTAAAAATATTTGTTTTTAATGATGTAGAAGATATCAACACAGTAAAAACTCCTACCATAAGAGAGAGCGCCATATATTGAATTGAAAATAATAAGTCACACCTTACGACATACCTTACCCGTTTGCAGATACAGCGCAATCCTATTTTTTTGTAAAACTTATTGTCAATATTGTATCAAAAGTGTCTCAAGTAAGCCCCTTTGACTGAATTTAGCAAAATAGTTGTATTTTCATTGCAAATTTCAAAGGTAAAAATAAAAAAACAATTGAACAACTAGTTTATGAAAACTTCACAAAAATAATATTATTTAAATGGGGCACCCTTTATATGTCAACATATTTTAAAAGCAAAAAGAACTCTGAACAAAAAATTATTAATGCATTACCATCTTAAACTTAAAAATTTAAAATCTAAATCTGGATCTAAAATTTAATATAAGAAATTGCTTCCGGCTTTTTTTAAGTACTGCTACTTCACAAATAGCATCGAATCCCTTATAGTTTAGGTTAGGTGAGGTTAGGATAGGATTGTTGTCACACTACTCCATGCATAGAGCGACCATAGCCATAGAAAACAATATGCATATTAATCTGTTTAGCAAATTAATTGTCTTTCCAGAACAAAAATATGTAATAATTATTATACAAAAAGTTATTCAATTTATCAATTCTCTAATTGCAAAAGTGGAAAAAATAAAATTTAATACACATGAGTGAAGTGGTTTCATCCCTCGTCAATCGTAATTGGGGCACTCACCGCTGTGCAGCTCATGCGCACAACTGTTAGACTCGTGATCCACTTTACTTACTTGTACTAAAAATACCTATTATCTACGATCATTGCATTATTTATGTTAAAGCTGGACTCTAAATTGTCATTTTAATCTCTTGCTACAAATTGTTTTTTTTTGTTTAAATTGCTTAGAATTTTCTATTCTCTAACGAAACAATTTTTAGTAGGTTTCATATTAAAAACCGCAGCAAACGCCGCCGCACATTTTTATTTTATAAATATTTGTTGAGTTGTCGTCTTTCGGCTACCTTATTTTTTTCCTTGACAAAAATAAATGTACAAACGTAACGTAAAAATAACTGTTACAAAATAACAGTTAAAAATTAGAGATTATCAGTGCACCTTAGTGATTTCCCCCATTGCATCGAATGAAAAATAAACCGACTAACTGATTATTGTATAACGCCAATGCAAATAATATACTAGTCAGGTAAGTGGTTATTTGCTTTTTCTTCCAAAAAATCCATCTGGAACACTAAATATACGCTGCAGGCAACCAACATCACAACGCCAATCGGAAACAAATAATTCATTAACGTGCAATGCCACTCAATCTGTTTAGATTTTATTGCCAACTTGGCGGTGTGATACTGGTTGCCTGCAGGGTATATTTGGTTTTCCAGATAAATTTCTAACACTTTATATTCTTTGTGCCAGAAAATGCTAGGCTAGTTTATTATTAGCTGTGACATGTTTGTTAAAATATAATAATAAATAAATAAGTAGTTGTAAAAATTGCTCTTTTTTAATTCTTTATTGCAAAAATATGTATATGAAAAAAAAAATCCCGCAAAAATAATCACAAAACTAATAATTTTGTGATTATTTTTGCGGGATAATTTTTTTCTTTAAAATCTCGAAGAAAAATCATGTTTTTTATGGCGTAGACAATTCACCTACCGGAGGCTCCTCCCAAAAAATCTAGGAATTTTATAATGTTTAATAGGTGTGCCAAATTAGATATTACACACATGAAGTGAGCATTTTATTGATTTTTCTGATATATCCGCACTCATACACGTTCGTAATATTTTGTCAGAAAAAAGCTATTCGAAAAAACATTTTATATGAAAATCAAAGAAATTAATTACTACTGCATTGTTATTATTGCTATATTAATAATAATAAAAGTAACAATAGACGTTTAACCAATTATTTGAGTTCTTGCGACATCTCACACTTTAATAATTATCTATGTAGCGCAATGTGGCAATTAAAGCATTTCACCGCGATATTTCTTCGTGATGCGGATAAATATGTCTTGTGTGGAACATTGCAACATCGAAATTATTGAACAATTATTATACCGGCATGTGTTGTGTTGTGCTGTGCGCTCACCCACATGTCTTCCAGCTGCAAACAATGCGCGACAACAAACATATTTCCAATGCGGACACACATTTATTTATTTACACAGTTCAATTCAGATAAATTTGTCATAATGTTGCGATTAGAAAGCGTTGAAGGGAATTCAATATTTTGAATTAATAATATTTAGGTGGCAATCTCTTGTATTAATAAATAATAATACTTTGTGGTGATATAAATTGGTAAAGCGCAAGGCTTAAAAAATCCAACAAACACTTCCTCGTTGCGCAAATCATTAAAAAATAATTCAATGCTTTTCTTGTTCATTGTAATATTTTGAAGTGAAGGCTGATGCAGCAGGGAATAGAAAATCTAATTATGTACTTATCCATACGTTACATTCTCTGTTTTACTTTCAATCCGGTTCACGGTTCGATTTGATTTGATCTATTGGTTCGGTTCTGGTTTTTTTTGAGTAAAATTAAAAAATTTACGCAAGTTGTGAACTTAACGATCGGTGTGGAAAAGTAAAAATTAAAATTTTGCTCCAAACAGTAAATTAAATGTATTTAAGAAATTACAACTTTTAGTAAATCTCATATTACAAATGGTATTTTTTTAATTTTAATTGTTTTTGTATAAATTACACAAAATTATCTTAATCAATTGAGATAATTTTCTCTAACAAAATAAATTTTTGGTAGATTTCATATTAAAATCACAATTTTTGTCGTAAACTAAAATTTTTATAGATAACCATACATATTTGGTAAATTTTAGTTTTGGAAATATTTCTGTTAAAAACGCAATTTTGAGAATTTTTTTTAGAAATTAAGCTTTTTAGCAGGTTTGACATTGTTGAGGATTTTAATTTGATAAATTACAAATTTAAAGTTTTTTTTTAATTTCTCTCATAAATCGCATTATCGATCATTTTTGGTATAAATTGTAGTTCTATTGTTTTTTTTAATCCTAGTCTGACTTGAAATTATCTATAAGGAAACGATGTTAACCTAGATGATCATAAATTGAAGAACACAATTTCAGTCAATTGTACAAGTTTTAGTGATTTAGATTTAACTTTTTATAAATTTGATGTACAAATTGCTACTTTTCGAGAGTTTTATTTTATAAATCATAATATTTACTAATATTTTTGTATTTCAAAACTGTCCATAATGTAGCGAGATTATTGGACTTTACAATATTTTTGTCAAACAGCAATTTATTGAAATTCTATTATTCTAAATGAAAGTATACACTAATATATATCAAAATATAAAATAAAGTTGTTTTTTTCCATCGTTATAGTAATTCATGTTATTTTATGTTATCAGTTACCAGTCACTACGATACCCACATAACACTGTTACGTTTTATTTACATTTTTAAACAAAAACTATGAAATATTAAACGTTTTATTTAAGTGATTTGATACGTTATATTTGCGTAAAATGTTCCCTAACATAAAATACAATATGAAAATAGTTTAAAAAAACGTAAATTTTACATTTAAAAAATGCAATATTTATTTATTTAAGGCGCAACTTGGCATAATTGATATTTGTTAAATTTAACAAATATCAGTTATGGCATGTTGTTCCTTAAGAATTCAAATAATTGTTTATATTTGATTATTAAAATTTTAAATTTTGTAATAGTACTTACCGTGCAACGTGCATTAATTAAGCAAGTATTTAATGGGTTTGAATAAAAATAAAAACAAGGTAAAGTGAAAATAAATTTATATATTAAAGTAACAAATTATTGTCACAAATCACAATCGACTATGTTTGTCAACAAGACTGTAGCAATGTTATCATCAATAACAAAAAATTTAAAATTAAAATTCCATTATATCTATAAACTATCAAAAAATTTAAAATATATTTTTTATAAAAGTTACTTTGTACTTCGTTCATAATCAGCTATTTATATATATATATATATATATATATATATATATATATATATATATAAAAACAATGTACATTACCATTTCCGGTGTTACCGGCAGTAATATTAACTTATTTTTTTTAATAGAACACCCTGTAAATTTTATTATTTTTGAATTCCCTATTCAATTGTCTTTAAAAAAGCTATTTATATATAAAAAACATTGTACATTACCATTTCCGGTTTTACCGGCAGTAATATTAACTTATTTTTTTTAATGGAACACCCTGTAAATTTTATTATTTTTGAATTCCCTATTCAATTGTCTTTAAAAAAGTTTATAAGACTTATATGCCTAAGGTTAATACTTACTAAGATATTAGCAGTTAACTTGGTGTATGTATTTTAGAGCAGGCTATGTCATATCTTCCTTATTTATAAATATAACATAATAATTCGTTGAAACAAAGATATTTATTTTAGTATTTATAATTTATTTCAGAAAGTGTTGTATTAAAGCCATTTCTGGTTTATGCGGAAATAACATAAACTTTATTTAGTTTAATTTTTGATAGGGTAAAAAAATCAAAATCAAAACATTAAGTTTTAATACTTAATATACCTTTGCATTTTGTAGCATTGAAGGTGATATTAATAAACAAACACTTCTAACTAAATTTTAGAAAGATATTTTATGAACTTTCTTTATTCTTGTGCACAGGTACGTTTTACGTTCAATTAATGTGTGGGTATAGATAGTGAATAATAAAATTCTTGGACCTTATTTCTATGATGAAACACTAAACCAGGACCGATATTTACTCATTTTGCAAAATGAATTCTAAGATTATATCTACAATCTTCCACTAGACCTAAGGTAAAATTTTTTTCATGGTGGTGTTTCTCTTTATAATGGTGGTTGAGTAACTAATTTTTTAAATAACATTTTTTTTAATTGGATTAGTACCGAGGAGGTTTTGTGGCTGGCTAGATTGCGTTTGCTTGATTTATCTATTCTAGATTTCTTTGTGTGGGGTTTCTTGAAGAATAAATTTATGATTATCTCCTCAAAATCTCAAAAAGCTTAAAAAAATAAAACCCGAATGCTGCAAAATGCTAATTTAAACTTAATTAAGAAAGACCACAAATATTTATAATCGATGGGTGAGATAAACATTTATTATAATTTTATATTATTTTTGTACTTTATCAAAAATAATACAAAAAATTAAATTAAATAAAGTTCGTTATTTCCGTCTAAACCGGAACACTTTCTGAAATAAATTATAAATAATAAATTAAATATTATTGTTTTAGACCCGCTTTTATAAACGTTCAATAAAGTGCGTATAGCGTTATTCTAAGGATAAACCACAAAAATGGATTTTACAATAGACAGATAGACGCCATTTAAAATAAAGCTTGGATAATTTATACCGTCATGCACAGGTCAGATAACGTCTAGAAAACTATACTCGCGTCTTATTGGTTTGATCGAAACGTCAAAACATAATTGTCAGAAATGAAAACAAACTTCAGTGTAGGTTATCTATGAAAACTACAAGTACCTTAAAGGAAGCGCTACACATAGGATCCAAGCTTCCAGTATCAATATTGTGCAAAGTAATCGATAAAAAAATTAACAAAAACTGTGCACACATTCATAAACACTAATACTTTAGTAATTTTCACAAAAAAAATTGATAGATTTAGAGAAAACACAATATTTATTTGTTTAAACATGGAATAGTTATTCGTCGTTTGCTTTGTGAAAACAAACAAGGGTATAATATATAAGTCCTTGTAATACGTAGGATAGTAATTCTCCGATTTATCCGACACTTGTAAAAGCGAGCCTTAATGAATTATTATGTTAGCTTTAAAAATAAGGCGGATATGACCTCTCTAAAATAGATACACCAAGTTGACACCTAATATCTCAGTAATAATTGACTTCAGACATATAAGGCTTATAAACATTTTCAAAGACAATTGAACAGGCAATTAAAAAATAATAAAATTTACAGTGTTCTATTTAAAAAATGAAGTTCGTATTACTATATTTTTTATATATAAATAGTATGTTTACTGTGCCAAGCAATATTTATAAAAATATTTTTCTGGAATTTTTGATAGTTTAACAGATATAAACTGGACAATGAAAAACCAACCACACTGTATACAAAAATACTACAAATTCTATGACAATAACAACATTAAACATGATTAAAATGTTACTTCACATTGCATTAAATGACACAATATGAGAAGTTACATACGGATAGCATTAATGATTAAGGATTTTTAAATTCTCGCCAAAAAAATCTAGGAATTTTATAATATTTAAGTTTTTCCACGTGCGTGAAATTCAGTGCTGCACGCCAAAAATAACTAGATTATTGTTGTTGTCCTCTTTTTGAATAATTAAACAACAATATTAATATGTTTACACAAGCCCAAGATACTTTTATATTAATGGCATATTAGCGTAGTGGGACACTAATTTATTTCTTATAAAATATAATGTGCAATAAATTGTTTTATTTGTTTTTTAATAACATATATCCCGCTATTAATTTACATGTGATCCGCCTATAAAAAAACCCGATCATTTTTGGTTGTCTATCAATCAATCCTAAATCATTCTTGTTACAAAAGGGGGAGAAACTTTGAAATCTTAAATAATAATATTATGGGGAAAAAATTGTTGTTTAAATTTTCCATCCAGCTTATCTCAAAAACTAATAAACATAATTCAATTCTGTTTTTACAGGTGTGTTAAATTTAATATTACATACATGAAGTAATCATTGTATTGATTTTTCCCATGACTTTTGTGATATTTTTACACTTGAATGTACGAGTTACATATTTGCAGGTTATGTTAATTAAAATTTCGATTTTCATTTTAATGTAGCAATATTAGTACTCAATTTGTTTATAGAAAAATGTTTGGTAAAATTTATTGCAATCACGGTTCAATTTAGAAGCTTTCTAGCATCTAAAGAATTTTAATCTTAATTACTACCACAAGTACATATTTGGATGACTATTAATTAAAGGTGGTAATTGTCGGTAATTGCTCCAATAAAAATTATTATGCGTTCCCGGCGAATTATAGCTGAACCCTGCGACTTCACTCCCATCTTAACATTTTATATTAATTATCGAAGTTATCTACGACTTTTAAATTTAAATAACAACCAATAAATCACTATTAGAATTATTACAATTTTTGTTTGATTGCGATCAATTTATATTCATATTATATGATATTTTAAATACTATTTGAATTTAGAAATTATAGTTTTTATAATTCACACATTCCACCTAATTGAACAACTGCATAAAGCAAAACTAAAAACAATTTGATAATAGCTCAAACATCTCAGCTGTATTTAATGTCTAATTTTATTATAAATTGTGCAATTATTTGATTAAAATACATTGGACTTGGACAATGGTATAGATGGCGTATATGGACCGCAGTATTACGTTGAATGCCCTTTTCTTGAATTATAAATAGCTGGGCCAGTGGGCGGGCCACTATGATTTGAACTAGTATTATAAATTACTTATTTACGTAACCTTCTCACCCGCCCAGCTGTTTTTTAATCAAAAAATTGGACAAACTTTCTTTTGCGATACAATTTTAAGATAAGAATCATCTCAAATAGTTTTAATGTTTCGTGATTACTCAATAGGTGAGCGGTGGATGGGTCACTATGATTGGTAAATGTTTTCCAAAGAATAGAGGGCGGCAAAGCAACAAATGTGTTGAAAAACTAAAACATTGGTTTAAGCCACTTAACTTAACGCAAATAGAAACAAAATTTTGCCGGCTCTCACCAACTTTGTATGCCAACAATTTACGATTTTTTTTACCGTTTCACAATATATAGCGTCCATTCTCTAGTACTAGTATAAACATCTCGATGGGCAAAGATGAATATCAATTCGTGGTTAGGGAAAATCTGCATGGAAAATGACTCAACGCGCTGTAAAGAAATCATCTTGTGTTTCAATGAAACTTTGATTTCGGCTTATTGCTATCAAATATTTATTGTCTAATATTATTTTATATAATAACTTTTAATTTCTTAGTATACACTTTTAATGTACAATAATTTTTAATTTATATGGAATAATAAAATTTAAAAATCCCGCGTTTATTTTTTTATAGAAGTTTACATAATTCAAGATGATTGGTTCTTGCTATAACAGAATGATGTGTGAACGCCGCTAGATACCGACAGGGATAACGCAAACGATAAATTTAACACGTGGCATTGACACCTTTCAGAACTAGCATATTCGACAGAACGACAGACAAGTGTGATATTTTAAAACGTACTAAAATAACGCCATTATAGCGGTATAAATAACACATTTCAAAACTAAGCCTCCTGTTTGTTTGTGTTCGGGACTGCTCAGAGTTCCGTTATGACGTCACAATTTAAGATAGTTCTCATGAACTGTACTATACTAACGAACAGAAATCGGACAAGTTGGAGTAAAAGGGAATTGACAGTAACAGTTGAGAAACCTACAATTATGATTTAACTTGTTTATTCAATTTTATTATTTTTACTGCATGGAAAAAAATTAATAACTTACGCAATTAATACAAATACCGTTAATAATAAAATTCAATTATTAATAACATATTTAACAATAAAATAAACGTTTTCGAAATAGTGATTTTAAATTTTACCCCGTTCAGGCTACTGCGAAATTTCTAATTTTTTTGTGCGGATAAAATGGCCGCCTCAAATTCGCAAAAAATTTGATCAATCTCAACATTTTGCGGAAATATCAATGAACCTAACTTCATTTGATTGAAAAGATAAATGTCAAATAGGTGAGATTACAGTTTTATTATATTTAATAATATAGAAAATATACTATACATATATTTTATTATAAAACATTAAAACATATTTTATATTCATTTTAGTAGTTTTTATAATAAAAATTCTATTTGTTATATTTATAATTATTTATTTACTATTACAAATAAATAAATGATGAATATCATCAAAACCGGTCTGTAATAGTGAACAAATAATTATAAATATAAGAAATAGAATTTTTATTATAAAAAAAATACTAAAATAAATATATAAAAATTCTATAAAATAAAAGAAGAAAATATAAAATATATTTTATATTACATACCTCATTATTAAATTGTTCCATAAAAAAATATTTTTTAATTTATTATCTATACAGCTGGTAAAACCATTGTCAAAACAAAATACAAAATTACAAAACCGTTCGAAATTAGCACCCATAAAACACCAACCTAAAATTACTTTTAAAAAAACGTCCGGATAAAATCGTTCCAGTATGAACTCTAAATCTTTGCGGATTTGTAGCGACTATTTTATCCGCACAAAAAACTCCACAATTCAGCAGTAACCTAAATGGGCTTTTAATCCAAGCTGTCTTAACTTGAACCTGCTTATTTAAACTTGTTTCTGCTCGAAAGGAGGAGTAAAAAGTTTATGTTAATGTTAACTTACTGCAAGTTAAGCATTCAAACGAACAGCGGAACGTGCTCAGAACAGTCCCGAACACAAATGAACAGAGCTAGTGAAGCTTCTTCTCAAACTAAAATCTATGCAAGAATGTGACTTTTTAGATGTCAAAAGACAGAAATATTAATTATATTTTAGTATTCTACTGTTCGAAGAGTATTATAATTTTAACTGTCTATTATTTATTACACTTTTTTCAAATCTCCCGCGTTTTCTGTACAATGTACAATTTTTTCCACAAGTTTAGTACCATGTTTGTTATGCTGTAGTACCTAGTGTCCTTTCAAACGGTCAAGAGTGCACTCTTTACAAACACTCTGACTTATCAAACGCACCGCAGTTGAACGGTCAACTTGCAATTTTTATAACTTATTTTACTATATTTCGGGTTATACAATCTTTTTAATCGCATGCTACACGGACAAAAAAATACTTCGCATTCAAGCTGCATTCGTTCGCATTCATCCAAAATATAGCATCATTTATTCTTGTTACATACACAACTATTTTCTCAGTAATTTTTGTTGTCTATATAAAATAATCAATTTGTAAATTATTCCAAACCATCAAAACACAATTATCTGTATTAGTATTTATGAGTTAAATCATGTTTTTAACCGGAATAAAAACATTATTCTTTCTTGTAGATTGAAAAAATGTGGCCACGGGCGGACAAAGTCAATTAAACTATAGTCATTACAAAAACATCAATTTGTCAGGAATTCTACATATTCTTGATAAATTTTGATACAAATCTAAATGAAAGCATGCAAATAACAATTTACTAATTGCTGTTACCGGTTCCTCGACATTTTTTGCAATTACTCGCTGTTTAAGAAAGAAAAAACATTAAGCTTCAAATGATTTCAGTTAAATTCATTTATTTCACTTGATTCAAAAGATGATTGATTAATTTCGGTTTATTTATTTAATTTCTTTAACTTGCTACTTACAAACGCGTATGTACATTATGCAATTATCGATGTGCGCATCATGTTATGCAGGAAATAAAACCATGAGGTCATAGAGGTGTAAATGTAAGGTAGGTAAAGGTCAAATGTTCGAGATGAATGAGATGGTTATGTTAATATTAAATGCAGTGAAAGTGTCTCTTGTTATTTGACGCTACGGGCTGGACCCAGGTTTAGTGCCTATCGGGGCTTTCTTTCTTTAATCGACGACACTTTCACTGGTCGCGCCCCGTGCTTTCTGCATATTCGTCGATTATTCTTTTTTGTCTCATTGTATTATTTACATTGTTGCGAAGGAAAATTATTATATCATAAGAAGAAATTCCTACAATTTTGACTCAAAAATAATGTTTATTTATTTAATAAAACTAACCCGGACAAGGATTGTGTCTGGCTTTTAAATGCCTGGTAAGTTTGTGACTTTCAGCAAAGGATTTGACACAACCAGGAATTTTACAAACGTACGGCCTTTCACCAGTATGGCTTCGTATATGGATGGTTAAATGATGCTTTTCATAAAATGATTTGTAGCATTGATCACATTTATGTTGCTTCAATCCCTGAAAATATATTTCATTTCATAAATTTTGTACAAAAATAAGTATTTTATACCTGATGATATCGTTGATGCTTCAGCAATTCTTTCTTGGTAAAAAATGCCGATGGACACGACTGACATTGATAATCTCTGATGCCAACATGTAGGCGTTCGTGTCTTTCGAGGCTGCATTTTGTAATAAAAGCCCGTGTGCATTGAGAACAATAGAAACGCACTCCTTCGTGGTGCTTTTTCTCATGCGCACGCAAATTGCTGCGGACAGAAAAGCCAATATTGCACAATTTGCAAGTATAAGCTTTAATTTCAGCGTGGATTTTTTCGTGACAATTCAAAGAATTTTTAGTCACAAAACCTTTACCTATAAAATTGCTAGATGAAATTATTGTGCCCCAATAGTAAAATCATAATAAAAATATAATGCAAATATCTAAAATTAAAAAAAAACTTTTTTTAATACTTGAAAAATTAAATAAATATACCCCTCAAAAACGTATTAATAAGTGAATCATAACAAAAATATAATTAATTCATTTCAAATTGAGTTCAATTATCTCATTTTTGCATTATTATTAATTATTAATTAAACAAAAATACATTTCTAATTTTAAAAAATGAGAAAATGCATAAATTTACTACTCAGAACCGTATTAATGGATAAATTATAACAAAAATATAATAAATTCGTTTGAACTAATTCAATTATCTCCGATTTTCATTAAAAAACATATTCAAAATTTTCAATGACATAAATGCACAAATTTACCATTCAGAACCAGATTAAGGCGCAAATCATAAAAAATATATTGAATTACATATAAAATCAAAACTAGTTTAACTATCTCATATTTTTATTAAATTATTCAAAATTTTCATAGGAAAATTGAAAAATGCGCAAATTTGACATTCAAAACCGTTTTAAGGAGTAAATAACAACAAAAATATAATGTATTACATATCAAATTAAAACTAATTTAATTATCTCAAATTTTTATTGAAGAAAATGTTCTAAACTTTCATTGATAACATGAGTAAATTTGCATAAACTTACCCTTCAGAATCATATTTTAAGAAGTAAATTGCAACAAAAATATAATACATTATATTTCAAATTGAAGCTATGTAATTAAATTATTTCAATTTTTCATTAAAAATATATTATATAAAACTTTCATTGACAACTAGAGAAAACTTTAAAATTGCACAAATTTATCGTTCAGAACTAATATGGTAATAAGGTAATTCTTAAGAAAGATATAATGTAGTCAAATAAAACCTATTTATTTCAATTACCTCAAATTTTCATTAAAGAAAATCTTCTACATTTTTATTAACTAGAAAAAAATGGATAAATTTAATAATTAGAACCGTTTCAAGAAGTAAATCATAATATAATGCACTACATATTAGATTAATGCTAATTCAATTATCTAGAATTTTTTTAAAAATTGCTTATTAAACGTAACTGGCAAATATTGTATAAATTTATCTGTATTAAGAAGTGAATCATAACAAAAATATATTGCATATTGCATCAAATGAAAGCCATTTCAGTTATTTCAACTATTCATTGTTGAAAATATTTATTCAAAAATTATAAAATTCCATCAACTTACTCTTCAGAACGGTATTAAAGAGTAAATTGAAACAAAATTATAATACATTACATATCATCGGCCTAATTCACAATTCGTAAGTCCAATTTGGTAGTGAAGCTATCTGGTAAAAAAAGAATAAAACTATCGTTTGCCGATATTGTCGTTAGTCACAAAAAATTGGAAGTGTTCAATAGTTGTAAAACGGAATATGTCGTAAGTCTATTAATCCAGAATTAAATTTAATAAAACGTTTTTTTATTTCCCTCCAAAAATTAGTGATTTGTGACTAACGACTTTAGCGAATTAGGCCGACAATATCAAATTTACAGTTATTTCAATTATCATAAATTCATTAAAACATTTTTAAAATGTTCATCAATAAGCTGAGAAAATGCATTAAATTGCAAACCACAGCCGCTTTAAGAGGTAAATTAAAGTACACATTCATAAATAAAATATACTAACCACACGTTATACACAAATACGGTCTTTTGCCCTCGTGTCGCATTTCGTGCGTTTTCAGAGTATACGCAGATCGACACACTTTTCTACAGTTTTCCCATTTACAATGAAACAAATCATTTGTAGATTTGTCATTAAAACCTAAAAAAACAAATACATTTCATATTCTCGATAAGTCGATAAAAATAAGTCATTCAAAATTAAAAAAAGTAAAAAATTACACAATTCGTCTTGAACTGTATTTTCAGGCCGATCATGTAATCGATGTAGCAATACAGAATTGTTCGTTAATAAGTCAGGTTTATCTTCAATAATCTGATAATCCGCATTGCATTCTTTAAGCGTTTTCCTCTTTCTTTCAATAATTTCAATCAATTCCCGATTTACATCCTTAATGCGCTTAAGATAAGCGTAGAATTGTTCGATCGTTTTACGACATTTTTTGCATATCAACTTTAGATCCTCCTCTAGTGTTAATTTAATCTAAAAATAATTGTTATCAAAATTGAAAATAAACAACAAAAATAGTAAATTAAATGCCTGAGTGCAAGCAAAAATTTTTGTGGTTAAATCCGTATCGATAGCAACAGTTCCGATGTGTACTTGACATAATCGACAATTTTTAAAATCAATCAATTTGCTTTCTTGTATTGTCGACACCATTCTAGATAATAAATTATTTATAAATTTTATGTATGAATTAATTAATTCAAAATAAACATGAAGTTGGCGTAAAATCTTAATTTTATACCAAGTGATTTAAATTAATTTGTAAGAAATATTTCGATCAATTATATCCCAATTTATTAGTATATTCGTGCAGCATAGTTTCTATCTATTTGCAAATATACATAAACTGTTTATTTGTATTTTTTAAACTAGTTAGAATAAAATTATTTCTAAACAAAATGGCAGCCAGCAAAATGAAGAAACAGTAAAAGTACACACAGGGTGTCAATAAATGATTATATAACAATACTATAATGTGTACTTTTGTGCCGGTTTATTAAAATTAGTTCGGTGCTTTGAATTATGAATTTAAAAAGGCAAACAAAACAAATCATAATCAAAGCAAATGCTGAAAATAAAAACCATTTACCCTAAAAACATTACAATTGTTCCAGCATTTCTATTAATTTTAAATACAATTATTTATTATGTTGTTTACGACTATCATTTCTTGTTGACAGTTGTGTAAATTATATAATAGTTTGGTGCACATTTTAAAAAGGCTGCAAAAGGGAATTAGGGTGATTACACTGATTACATAATTTCAGGCATTATAAACACAATTAAAATGTATAGCAGATACCTGTGAAACCATACAGCAATATACATTTACAGGTAAAGGTAGATAGTAATCTAATTAAAATAAATTGGAGTGGCAGCTCTGAGTAGCCGAGCTTTGAATGAACTATCATTATGCTTGGCATGTACAGTTTTGCTCACATAAATCTAGTACAATCAATTTAGATCTAGTTATGCAATTATCTAAAATTGTTTGTTGTAAAAATGACTTTTCATATTAAATAACCTATTGATAAATGTCATTTTGATTATGAATTATGATTCTGAATACAACTGTCAGAAATAAACAAGTTACGTTCCGAAATGCGTAAATTCGAGAACAAAAATGCAATAGAACATGCACAATGACGGACGCATATGAAGAACAAAGGTTATGTAGCTGTCAAACATTTTAGAATAATAAATTCCGCATAATCCGCTATTTAATGGTGATTAATTACTATATTTATATGCAATTATGAATGTATAGTTATAAGTTGACTATAATATTTAGGGTTTTTCAAATAAATAATCTAAGTTTAAATTAAAGTTTTTAATTGAATCACTTTGTTACTTAAAAAAGAAAATGATGTATGAACGGGTCCACAGTATGTTGATGAGTACGCGTCCACAGGTAAGTATTTATAGGTAATCTATGGATTTGACAGCACATCGGAATTCTATCCTAGTGTGAACTAAACTCTTGCCATAGCCGCCGTGTGTGTTAAACCAAAAATAATATAAGTATAACCACTAGTCGAACAACCTGTATATACCCAGTAAACACATTACATATTTACGTTTCAATACATCAATTTTATGTTACAAAATATTCGTAAAAATGTATATGAAAATAATAAGTAATAAACGCATAAATTATATTTTTAAGGTAAATTATTTGCAAATTGGTTTACGTTATAAAAATGTTACAAAATTTACATTTAAATTTAGACATTACCTGTTTTTATTTAATTTATAACCCATTAAATAGATTAATTAATGCACGATGCACGCTGCCTGGCAAAATTAATGTTAAGTCTAGGAAACTAATTTGACTCCAGTGTGAATTTGATTTTGGGATGTATGTTATTAATTAAATTTAGAAATTATTCCAGTCGACGTGAAGTACCAGCAAAACATACAATTATGTCATCCTCATATCGGTACCAAAATGAAATATATTTTATGGTCAAATTTAAATTAAAGATTTTTTTCTCTATTGACATGAATATATCTGCTAACAAGGGGCTCAAAGGAGAACCCATTGCCAACCCTGTTGGTTGATGGTAAAATTTATTGTCAAATTTAAAATAAGTTTGATTTACACACATTTCAAACGCGTTTTGAAGTTTATATTGATTTCATCTAAAATATCTTGAATAATTTTGAGGCATTTTGGGAAACATATTTGTGACGTCAAATGTTACAAATTTGGATTTTTTGGGGTGGATATGAATTTTTAACAAAATATTTTGAAATGAAATTGTGTTTTTTAAAAAGAGAATTTAGTTTGATTGCTAATTTCTGTGAAGGACTATTACTGTAGGAAACTACCGGTCTAATTGGGAGGTCTGTTTTATGTGTTTTTATTAAATCATAAAGTCTTGGGGAAGTAGATTACTATATACTATTATTACAATTACACTACCAAATTACCTTATATACCAAGTAAAGTTTAAACAGAGAAATCGATTTTAAATCGGAACTGAAATAAAATAACATCAATATTAATATTAAAAACTAGAAACATAAAATAAAAATAAAAGAATGACAAACAATTAATGAAGAATTGAATTTGTACACTCGTTGTTTACTTTATTTGTTTCTTGACCTATGTTATTTGCAGTTTCTTTCGGAACTTTAAGGTTAAATAAATAATAAACAAACATTCATCTCGATTCTCGGTCTGTTTTAAAATCTAAAACGTGTTTGTGCATGATCTAGATCTAACGCGAACTTCGTTTCATATTTGTAAATATAAATTCTAATGATAATTTTTAAAGATGTTTACGTTACTGAATACGTATTGTGGTTATTATCGTTAACAAAATCTTTATGAGTTACGAGTTAACAATGTTGTTACATAACAATATCTTTAGCTATTTTTATACAGAATAGGCCAGATTATATATTTAGAAAGTTAACAACAGGGCCGACCTGCTTGTTAAGTTAAAGATTGATCTAAAGAAAAATCGTTAATTAGACAGATCAAATATTTTGCGGCCGCGTTACTGATTACGGATTCTGTTAGATATCGTTTACTTAACAATCGACCTTCCAACTACCAACATAAAACCTTTTATTAAAGCTTTTCTTTTCTCACAGCAAACTTCACACCAATATTGGGTCAAATGCCGCTTATAAACGATTTATTTGAACTACTTTTTGAAAATTGCCAGCTTCATTCCAAGTAATGGGGAAAATGCTTCTCATAAGTACGAAAACGGCGTGGTGCTACATTCATGTTAGTTCATCCCCAATAACACAAGCAACGCAGCTCTTTTTTAACCAACAGCTAAACTATTACTGGATTTGTTTGGGATTTTAAAAATAAGAATCGTGAGTGGGAGCAGCGCGCGTTCTATTTATAAACTGTATTCAGTAAATCCCTCAAAACAGATATTTAATGTGCATGCTGTAATAATAAAATAAGCGCAGTCGACGATGGATGCCCTGAAGGTATTCGGATTTTTCCTTTTGGTGAGATTCGCTTCGATTTTCCTTGTGGAAACCTGGTATGTTCCGGATGAATACTGGCAGAGCTTGGAAGTTGCCCATAAATTAATTTATGGTTATGGTTATTTAACATGGGAATGGACCACTGGTATACGCAGCTACCTGCATCCCTTAATCATCGGAATTCTTTTTAAAATACTGAATTTTATGGGATTGGATTCTGTTTACTTGTTGGTAAGTTTTGCATCATTAATAAGCATTAATAAGCATTAATATTTAAATTATTAAGTAAATATAAATTAAACGAAATCATTTTTTAAACAATAACAGGCCTCTTTTTAATTAGTGCTTTAATAAATTATTCCATGTAAACTGGAATGGTATTGTAAGCAGTGCTGGAGAAAAACTATATTGAGTTTTAATGTTAGAGGGCCTTGCCTGCAGTACGATGTATCAACCTCTCACTCAGATGCAGTGTGTCAAATGGGATTGTACAGCACTACTATTTTGTTTATTAAATAACGTAAAATAATAATGCTACACTTACGGTTTATTTGATTTAATGAATAAAAAGAGAATAGAGATACATCATATGTAGCTCCCTCTCTCTAACACTTTTTGAAAGTAGAGACAGTTCTGTACAACTCATTGATTACAACTATAAATTGTTTCGTTTATTAAAATTTTATTTTCTATTTGTAAATCAACAATTATGTGATACTTAATTTTTTTGCAGACATTCACTCCAAGAGCGTTGCAAGCCTTATTAAGTGCTTATTCAGATTTCTGCTTTTGGAATCTTTGCGGAAAATCAAAATGGTCAATTTTTTCCATTACAACATCATGGTTCTGGTTTTATACGGGTTCCAGAACGTTGCTAAATACTGCCGAGACTTGCCTAACGACTATAGCATTATCAAGATATCCTTTTAAAAAATGTTAGTAATATTTTATTTGTTGAAGAAGTATTTTTAAACATATATTTTTAGCATCTGAAAAACAATCAGCGATGACTTTTGTTCCAATCGTTGGATTTGTATGCGCCATGCGGCCAACAGCTGCGATCGTATGGATGCCGTTATGTTTGTATCATTTACATAATTCACCTAGCAAATTACGCACCATCTTAATGGAATATGTGCCAACTTTGTAAGTATTTTAATAACCTAATCTAACTTAAAATAATCAATTTCATTTTAGAATCATTACTGTAGTTCTATCGACTATAATTGACAGCTTGTGTCATGGATCTTTTATTTTGACATGGTACGAATTTTTGAAAATGAATTTATTCAACGGCATTGGGGAATGGTATGGCTCACACCCTTGGCATTGGTATCTCTCGCAAGGTTTGCCAGCAATTTTAGGAGTACAACTGATTCCATTTATGCTAGCGACCACGCACATTTTAAAGAATCGAGATGCTTACGTTGACGAATTGGCTTTACTTTTTACCGTTACATTTACCGTTGCAGTTTACAGGTAAAAAAGTTCAATAAATCTCCGTTCATTTCAACTACTGTGTAATTACATATTTCTTATTAGTTTTAATATTTTTATAAAGAAAAATTTATTAATGTGCAGTATTGCCAAATTTCATGAAATAAATTTCTGCGGTTATAAATTTTCTTAAGATGGGAGTGAAATCATAGGATGTTGCTGTTATTCACCGGGAGCGTATAATTCGCATATTTTTGATTGGAGAAATTAACGCCCATGATTAATAGGAACCAAATATGCACTTGTAGTACATAAAATTTAAAATCTCCTAGATAAAGTTTTTTCATAGGCAAAACATATGCATTAGTGAAAGTTTCTAAATTTAACCGAGGTTGCAATAAATTGGACCAAATATTTTCCTATATCGAGTAGTAAAATAGTTACATTATAATGTTAGTCAAAATTTTAATTAACATAACCCAGAAATCTGTGGTTAACTCTTATTCCTGTATCAAAATATCACGAACATCTATGGGTAAAATCAATAAAATGTTTACTTCATGTGTGTAATATTGAATTTGACACACCTGTAAAAACACAAACATTGTAAAAAAATCTAGTAAGATTTTTTTGGGACGAGCCCACGGTGGGTGTATTCTACTTCATAAAAATTTTAAACTCTTAAGCAAACAAATAATAATTTGGTCATTTGCAGAGTAATTTTAATAATAAATTTGGATTATCCTGCAAAAATAATAAAAAAATTATCATTATCATGAAGAAGTTTGAAAAAGTCATCTAAACTCCGTTATTTATTATAATTACATTTTTACAAAAAAATTTCATTTACAAGCTGTAATTATACAATATTAATATTGACAGCAAAATTGAATTATCTTTGCTGGTTTTTGAGAAAAGCTGCAAGAAAATTTTAAGAAGCTAATTTTTCAAAATACAAATTGCAGCAATAATATTGTATTTCATTTATATCCATTACCAAATTTCTTGAAATAAATCAGGTATTTGAATAAAATTAAAAAATTTAATAAAAGACTAAACATTTTAAATTCTCCAGAAAATTTGGTAATTTTGTTTTAAAACAATGTTGCTAAATTTAAGTTTGCAGCCCACGTAAATAAGTTGTAATAAACTTTTACTTACTAAATTGGAACCGAACCGATTGGCTTGAACCGGTTACCGAACTGTCATAATCAAAAATGTTTGAACCGAAACATGAATCGATAAAAATAATTTGAACCGTGCACCAAAGTCGAAGTACGACTTATTGTAACATTACTCATCATCATAGTGGCCCGTACAACTATTTGGGTTGGCCAAGTTTGTTCTAGACAGTTAGTCTAGCTTTCTTTATTGTTTACAAGAAGTTTACACAACCATTTACTTTAATAATTTATACATTCGTAGCTAAAAAATATTAAAACAAAAAAAATGTATTATACGAAGTATGCTCTTTGGTGTTTTCATTTTCACAACTAGTTTCGGCATATTTTGGCATTTTCAAGGGAGTTGCTTAAATAGATGCTAATGGTTAAGTGGAGATAACGGTTAGCATAGCAAGAAAAGTAATTATTTTTAATAAAAAAGTTATCAGGCAAGTAGTGCTAGATTATAAAAATGAATAAATTGTCAAAATATGCTGGATCTGTTAGCGTTATGTTACAATTCAAATGTATTTAAATAATAGGTCACTTTAGGAAGCAAACTAATTCCATTAGAGCCGCACAGAAATATATATATATATATTACATCGTTTGATCAGAAGAAAATGACAACTCTAAATAACTGTTTCTCAAGAGCGTGTTTTGAAGTTTCTTTAAAAGTTCAAAGCTCTCTATGTTGGTCTGTGTATTATTAAATGCCAATTTCGAAATACCATAGGTATCCGTAATTATTAGGTTATTTTCTGTGTCAAAATTTGTTGACTAATCTTTAAATATTTCTGAAAAAACAATTACAATTTTAATTAAATATAATGAGTTATCACGTTTTTCCAGGTATTTTCCCACCATTTTTATTTATTTATTTATTTTTTTATATTTGCAGCATTGACAGCTATGTTCATTGGCTGTCTTTTATTTTAAATAATAGTATCCGCTAGCCTAGGGACGGGCGACACAACACTTTAAAACTTAACAAATAAATATGTAACAATAAACTAGTATCATAGACAGATAAAACTTACATCTAATATCACAGATGACATCGGAGTTGTAAATACTCCAGTGGCAGAAACTAACCTAATATCATAAAAAACTTAAAAACTAATATCACAGATGGCTCTGGAGTTGTAATCTTAGATTTATTAAAAAGTAAACAATATAAATAAATTAGGTAGTTGATTTATAAGTAGTTTTATAATTACTTGGTTAAAACTAAAATGGAATTTAAAAAAAAGAAATATTTAAAAAAATTAAATTTAAAAAAAATCTTAACACAAAATAATAAAGTTTACAAGCTATTGTAGAATGATGAGTAAACAGTATGCATGCAGTTTTTTCAATTAGTTTCATTAGTCCTTTTTTCTTGCTCTTGGATATCCTCCAACTTGTTCAAATTAACTGAGTTTAGTTGATAAGAGTTTTTTTTCTTCTGAAGTAAATCACAGTTTCTTCATAGTCATGTTGGCAAAACTTTTTTTATTGTAAAACATAACTCCTGGCTGCAGCTTATCAAATTTTTAAATTTCATACCTTTGAGTGGAAAGTTTAAATCCAAATCCATTTCATTAACAATACAATGGTTTACTGTTTTTTGCTGTTTTTAGAAAGGTATAGTATTGCTTTATAATATAGATC
>JARJEC010049813.1:0-16971 GCA_030264575.1 Tachinus sp. AB-2021 | reverse complement strand
ATAAAATGAAACAAGAATTAATACATTTTCATAAATTTTATTGTTCTTGGATTTTATAAATTGAAGTTGTTAAATAATAATAAAAAGTGGGGTTAATATCCAACCTTTTAATGGCACAATAGCTATAGAGTGATCAAAGCATTTTGTAATACATTAGGCGGGTAAATGAATTACCTAAAAAGTATTTTCTACATAATCCACCCATTTACCCAGCTATTACTGCTTAACAAATTTACCCATACATTAATTAGGTGAATAATTAAATGACCTAAAAAACTATTGGACAGGTATTTTTAATCATGGTAAGCAAACCAATTTATGCGTCATCAAAGGATTCGATATTATGCCCACTTATTTTCTGGATAAAACAGGATTTTTTTACTGTAGCATCACAAAGGGAAAATGTCAGTTGTCAATTAAACATAATAAAAAAGTGAGGATATGCAATCTCCTAGATGACACAATAGCTGGGCGGGTAGGTGGGTCACATAAATTAAAAATATTTGTAACGACAATTGCATTATAATATTTATAATTAAAACTGCTTTTACCAATAATTATTTTGGGCCGTGGTTTATTTGTTTTCTTCTGTGCCATTTAGTTTATCTTACATAACGTGAACTAAACTTATATGACATACAAATTAGTATATTTTTTTAAATTAAAATTGTTTTGTTTATGTTTTACATCATAGCCCCTAATTAAGTCGATGGCTTGTCATAGCGGGGTTTTGATGGGACCAACAGCTTATAAGGTGACTTCCGAACCACCAGTGGATTGAAAGCGGGATTAAAATTGGCCACATTTTTGGGGTTTGAACCCAACCCACGACCTCTAGCTTGCTAGGCTAGCGCTTTACAACTGAGCTATGCACTATAATAATGTCACGGGAAATTTTGTAATCAAACCCGCCCGTTGACGTTCAATAAATTTCAAAACTTGTACGTTGCCTTTACCTTCAGGGAGTTATTTTTTTATAAACTATTTAAAAAATTTGCACCAAAATGAATGCAGTAAATATTTTATTTTCTGTCATGTGATTTGCATCTATATCTTGTTATTCGTTTTCAAATGAACTAATATTTCCAAATTAAAATTTTGGACTTTAGAAACTGTTATAATGCTAGGATCGGAACAAGGTTTATAGCCAAAAGTAGAAAATTAAGAGTTAATTTTTTGGTTACATTAAAATTATTAAGTATGATTATTTATAATGATTTTTTTAACTACCTTAATGATTTTTTATTTTTCGAAATACAGTGATGGCTCTTATATTTAATCACATTATTTTGTAAAGAAATATTATACTAGTTAATTAGTTTAGATTATTTATACTGGTACAGACTTAAAGAATCTAGATTTTTTTGTATTGTTTTAGTTTTGAACCAACATAATCGTATGTAAAATGTGATGTTCAAAATTTGCTTTTCAGTCTGGATTAAGGTTGAAGTAATAAATATGAGCAAAATTTCCGAAATGTTGAGTTAATATGCAACATGATTACCAATTGTGATGTATACAAATAATTACGTAATACAATTGATGAATAGTTAAACTTATTAATTAACCAAAATAAGCGATTCTCCAGAACCACAGGCATAGACTTGAGTATCAAATACTCTAATCGATTCATTTATTATTTATTTGGCTATAGAGATAAAAATGGTTTTTGAATTTAAGTTAAAAAATATTCCTGTTTTACTAATACTGTATACAGATTATTATCTGTTATTTTTTTAGAATGTTAGGATTATGTAGTATCTAAGTTGAAGAAACTATGTAACACACTTAACTCACTTTTTTTAAATATACTTAAATAGTTATTTTTGTGTTAAGTGTGCAAAATGAGTGATTTTTATGGCGTGTGAGAATGTTAATTTTGGTCGAGACCGTCAGGTGCAGACAACAAATAAACAACTTTTTTTCACGGTTATCAGTGAAAAGTAATCGGCGAAACAAAAAAATATTTTTTCACGGTAAGAAAATGCTGTAGTTTGGGTATTGATGGTGATGCGTAAACTCTCATTTTTTCACGTTTGTAGGAAAAAGAAATTATGTAAATAAAATTATAAAAATTAAATCAAAATATTAAATAGGTAACAAATAAATTTGTCATATAATACAACTGACATTGTCACTGTCAATTGTAACTGTTATTGTCGTATTAAATGCATATATTAGATATCATTTTTTCTATGATAACAGTGAACATTTTTTATCTCATTGAAAATATGTTCACTGTATGTATCGATGGTGATTGTTGTTGTATTAAAAATTATTTTCCACAATTTACTTTTGAAATTTATTATTTATTAACAAGCGCATATTATTCTTTTGTATAAAAAGTTCATAAAAAATATAATTCTCTAAAAACTGTACAAAGTGGTCTTTTTTATGTATACATCAGACATCAATTAATACGCGGAATTTTAATTAGTCATTTTAACAAATATGTGTTTTTCTACGAACGTCGAAAAAGAAGATTTTACGCATCACCATTCATACGCAAGCTACCGTATTTTTTCACTGATAACCGTGGATTTGTTTTTCACTGAAAACAGTTAACATTTTTTTCGTTCTTTTATTAATGAATAATTAGTTTCTATGGTTTTTATTTTATATTATTTAATACGATAATAATATTAACAGCGACAATGTCAGTTGTATTATATGACACCTATGTGATATTTTGATTTAAATTCTATAACTTTATTTACATAATTTCTTTATTTGCCGTTATAGAAAAAATGTTTGTATTTCGTGGCAAAACTCATATTCATCAATATTAATTTTGTTTCGCCAAGATACCTAATATAAAAATATGGACTAGTGCTAGTACTTTCTTCAATCTTCGAATCACATCCGGGACACCATTTTTGTTAACTCCTTTATTAATTCAGTCTTAATTTTTTGTTCTTATTTTTTCAATTTGGTAGTTTCGTTTTTATTTGTTTAAAATCCTCTTAGATAGCTCGCTACATAAGTAGTTATAAATAGTTCATAAATAATAAAATTGTAATGAAATTTTATTTTATACAGTGATTATTTAAATGAATTATTATTAACACACTACTTTTTTAATCTTTATTCAATTATCAAAACTTCAAATTTATTACCATATTTGTATTATTTCAATTTTAATCTGCCCCGAATAGTTTTAATTAAAGTGTTGACCTACTTGAATTAACCGATTTTAGAATCAAACCAGTTCTATAGTATTTATATGATTTATATAATTACTACTTATTTCTATATCCAATTAAATAATAAAAACAAATTACTAATTTCAAGTGCTCGTATTGATAATAAACATATTTTATAAAAATTTTGCATAGGCATTCAAGTTATTCAAAAATTAATTGGTATTTATTGTTGGTAGACACAATCATACTTTAATTTAATAAAACACAGTTATTAACATTTACATAATATAGTATTAAATAAATTTACATTTGTTAATGTTCGGTCCTCTCCATCTCTGATTGCTATACTTTCATTCAGTCCAATGATTAATAATTATATAGTCATTAATCTTATGAATGAAAAAGATGTAGCAGGTATTCACTTGAGTAGTTATCGTTTTTAATGTAACGGAAGAATGGGAATCGTTCAAGCATTGCATTAAATTAAACTATTTTACGAGCTACTTGTCATCCATTAAAAATAATCTTTTTTTCTACTTCTTCCCACAGCTATTGACACAACAATTTATTTGGAAAATTTTAAACGATTTATAATTGATTTAAAATAAATAAATTTACAATATAAAATAAACAAATACTGAATTGATTGTCTAAAAGTTATTAATAATAATTTGTTGATTGTTTTGTGCAATTAGCAATTATGATAAAACGAAATAATAATTATTTTAAAGTTTTTTAAAGATTTATGAATATTAGTTTTCTAATATCGATCAATATTGTTTCACCATTGAATCTCTTCAATTTAATTACTCTGGCGACAATAATATGTACACACAAATAAACACAATTACAATTTAAAAAAAGCTTAAACACAACACAAATTATTTGTGTTGTAAATTAAATCGAAAAGAAGTGCCAAGTCACGATTTTCTTCTCACACGCTGTTTTTATTATAGCATAAAAAATAATTACAAAAACCCATCCGACGAGTCAACTAAATATATTTTATAAATATCATTAAGCGTCTTTGGGTGAAATGCTGCTCTTACTTTCTTTATGTAAAAATTTGGAAAGTCTCAATAGGAATCATATAATCATTGCTATAATGTGTGCGTTCGTGAATACACAATGATGTATGTACATACAACTCATTTCCTAATAGGTTTGATTGTTTAATGATATCCAAACGGATATTCTAAAACTGTTGGTCAATCATAATTTTGCTGAATCTATTCAAAATTTATGAGTTTTAATAGAAATGTTGATGTTGATTGTATAATTACACATTGCACCGATGGATGATTTCCCTGCATTATCAATATAATATAGTTATTGTAGTTGTTATAGAATAGATTTCAACATCTTACCAAATTTAAAGTAACGCATTAGATTAGTCATCATTAATGCATTTATTTAATACATAAACTATAGATTAAAACAATCGTCACAATTTCCTGAATAACCTCTGACAAATTAGATACATACATAATTTTACACATTGTAATTTGGATCCAAACAGAAAATTTCTTGTCTTGTATAAAAGTTACAAGATTTTATTAACTATGAATAATATTACTTATTATAATATATCACATATATGATTTATTTGTTATTGGTATTGAAGATACTATACAGCAATAATATGCTAATACATAATATCGCTTAATTTGAATTATAATCAAATAATACAATGATCAAATTTGTTTTAAATGAGTGAATGAAACATCATTTGGAAATAATGAATAATTGACGTAGTAATTAACGCCATCTCCAGATTTAAGATGGTTTATGCAACGGTTTTAGTTCGCAACTACGTAAATGCCCACGTTTATTTGCTTATTTTAATTTCTATGTTTACAACTAAAACCGTTACATAAATCGAGCTTGATTTGTTTTTCCAGTGTTATAAATTATGAATCTGCAATTTTGAAGCTTTGATGAGCTTTTTATATTAAACCCCCAAAATTAAAATTTTTAACTTTAAAGATAACGCCAAAAAAGTTTTTATTTCTAAATGCTTCTAAATGTTTATAATAATAATGATATTAATATGTATAAAATAAAAATAAAAATTGTGAATTTTTATTTGATACATATTTATATCATTATTATTGTTATTAATGTTTATTTCAACTAGATATTTATTTTGAGTACTTCAGAAGATTGGCGATCCAATCGAAACGTATACAAAATAAGTTATAAATAAAAAACCCGTCCTTCAGCATTTTTAATATAAAATTAGGAGTACGTGAAATAAAAATACATTATTTTTCTTGTATAGGTAATACTTTTTTGTAAAGTTTTGTTAAAAGTTACAATGCAGTTTCATTTATAATATAATTTATTAAACACACGTTTTTCCTGTTTTTTTTTCATTCCTTTGAAGCCTTTTTGGCATCTTAACAGCTTTTTTAACACTTTTAATGCTTATTATAAGTACTTATTTTTGAAAAATAAATGTTTCTTATCCACACCCTAGTCATCAACAAATATTTTAATAATGATGCTTATGTCTACATTATTATATGCAATTTATTAAATCAAATGTACAGTTTATTGAAATACGACATTACATTGGCTGCTATTATAAATTCAGCTAATGAAATGTCATATTTGAATTAACTGCGCTACATATTTGTTATAATAAATTTCTTAGTGACATACTTGTGTTACACGGATAGCTGGGGACCTCAAAATAAGTTTCAAACATCCCAAATAATTCAATTTCCGACATATTGTTTTCTACGTTTTGAATATGGAGGTATATGTCGTATTGCTATACTATTACATGTTTTAAATATAATATATTACATAACTAAATTGATGGTATTTTCATTTTTCTAACCACATATGCATAGAACACACAAATGAATATTAAACTAGATTAAAAATAATAAAATAGGTTGACATAGATTATCAAATTATTTTATTTTAATATTAGAAAATAAATAAAGGGATTTTTTATGAATATGTATCACTAAAAATAGTAAAATATTACTAATAAAATAATTAATACGTAATATATAAATCAACATTACTTAAAATTTAAAAAGTTTTACATTTCTATATGTTATCAGATAAATATACTTCTCCTAAAACATTAGCAAATGTAATCATTCTGAAATCATTTTTAATAAAAAATTTTAATAGAATTTTTATTCTAAAACACTTGCTTCTTATGTGTTTTGCATTTTTCTACTGTAACAAGTGATATCAGTAGTTATATCCCGAGTGTATGCCAAATACGCCAAATACTTTGTGCACTCATAAAAATATCGTATAAATATTGTATAAGGATGGCATGCAAGAGAGATAGATCGAGGAATATTATCCGAAGAAAATTTCAGATGTGATAAATAACACAAACTATTTGCTTTTGGATAAATTACAACAAAAAATTCTGGTTGTAAAAGTATCGAAACTATGACATTTTAAACGTAAAATAGACAATAAATTGAAAAATGCGCTAATGTATAAATTTCTTTATCTATTTGACTCGATCTTGACTGATCAAAACCAAAAGAACTCATTTTTAAAATACTCGCTCACATTCGTTCGTTGCTAGGTGATTTTGATAATATTTATTAATATGATTGGCTGCAATTTTGTGAAGGAAATAGTCAGTAATTAATATGCTCAAAGAAATACATAGATTTCCATGAATCTCAAAACTATCAGTGTCAGAAGTAAATGCTGCATCTTAGTTGTTTTAAAACAAGATTAAATTTAAATAAATACAGTCCGGTTAGAAAGAAAATTCAATATACTTGTGGATCTTCAACTCACATCAAATTTCGATTCTAATCTTGTTACAGAATATGTTTACTTGTCAGAACGCAATTCTATCATTTGTTTTTTATTGAATTATCTACTTACTATCTAAAAAGTGTACATTATTAATCAAGATTTCAGGCGTGAACATTATTGAAACCGTGCGTAAAATAACTCAAATCGTGTGCAAATGACAATAATGTAAAAAGAGGATGTGCGCTATTAAAGGATTTTAGTGGTAGCCAAGGTTGCCAAAATATCAAAATGTTGGTGGTGTTGATATACGATTTTGTAGTAAAATATTTCATTGGGCAAATAGATATTATACCTGGTAATATATACTGATTTTTGTCTCCGAAAATTTTGTCAATATTATGTTTTTTTAAAGTGTTTTAATCAGATTTAGTTAAAATTTTAACCAGGTTACCGAATTTTACTGTGTTTACTACTGCAAATATGTATCGATTTTACATCTTCTCATTCTTTTGCCTCCATTTTTTAATACATTTGACGCATCAAGAAATAAGGGAAGATATAAAATTGGTGAGTGAAATTGATGCTAAATATGAGCTTGAAAAAAATTGCCCCAGTGAAAGTTTTACTTCAATAATTTCTAATTGTCCGATTTTAGTACAATTTTAGGGGTAGCCAAAGTTTCCAGAATTATCACAATTTTGGCTATGTTCCAATACGATGGAACATAGCCAAAATTGTGATAATTTTGGAAACTTTGGCTACCCCTAAAATTGTTTTATAATGAACATCTCATTTGATTTAAATTGCTTATTAACACACGATTTCAGTTGTTTCACGCACGATTCCAATAATGCGACAGTTTACGCATGGAATTTTGTTTAATAATGTATACATTTTGGATAGTATGAAGATAAATAAATATTTTTAATGCACTATTATATAGATATAAATTATACTTGATAAAACGCCATTCATTTAATTTCCGTATTTTTCAGTAAATCATCAGTTATAGATTTTTTATTTTCAACTTTAAAATAAAATAAAACAATTTACTAAGTATTTATCAAGTTGATAATGACCTTTACAAGTCGAAATTTAAGTCGTTAATATATTGATTTTCAATAAATATTTTGTGGTAAAAACTTAGTAAATTGTTTAATTTTATTTTATAATGAAGTACCACATAGTAGAGATCGAAACCATCCTTGATCATTTCAACTTTAAGTTTTGATATTGATATTCAATGAATGAATAATTAATCTACGTGATTTAATTTTCTTGGGCCAATTCTGATAAATTGTTTAAACTTTCTATGTGTTGTAATTAGTAATAACTTTATAAACCAGAACAACGTAACATGTTTGAATTTTAACAAGTGAAACTATCACAAGCGGATTATAAACGACATGTATTGATATTGAATAACGAACATTTTTGAAATGTAGATAGTTTTTAATTCAAAAAATTGTTTTTTACTCTAATAATGATATTAATGATTAAACATATTTATTCATTTGACCTATATTATTTTGAATGCTATTATTTTATTTTAATTTAAAACAATTTCGATTACATACAATCGTCGGGCATTAAATGAATGTTTTATCAACAATCTAATTTTTGGAGTTATTAGCTTAAATACACCGTATTTCCTATTTCATTTTCTGTTTCTGATATATGATTAATCATATATCAGATGCCGAACAAAATAGAAACTAATATGAATAATAAATATTATAGGATTATTAAAATTGAAAATAGAAAATATATAAGTATCTCAAACATTGTACCTATTGAATAATTTTTTCTGTTGATTATTAAAATTTATTTTATCATAATAATGACTACACGTAAATAATTGACTTTCCAGGGAGAACAATGGTAAATTTAAAAACACATCGACAGCAATAAAAAAGATGTATTTACTCTATTGCACATACTGGTAATTAAAAAAGTAATTAGTTTAGACATCCTTGACCATATTTAATAATTACACTTACAAGAGTTGAGATTAAAATGTGTAAACAACAAAGTAAAAGTATTAGAAACTAAGCCGAAATGTATATATTGATAAAACATGAAACCATCTCATTAATTAATTACATTATTTTACAAGCATTTACTTATTAATTAGTATACTTTAAAGCTTTCAACAATGATAAAGAAAATGTAAAAATTTAGCACAAAATAAAAACAAAAATTCTTGCGTGGCGTTGCGTGGCGCCTTTTCATAATTGTAATTACCTACGTTCTAACTGAAAATACTGGATTTACAATTGTAATGTGTGCCTACTGAGAATAACTAACTAAAGTGTGGGTGTCAACTCGGATTGCGAACATTTTGAAAGTAGAAAGAAATATGTTAATGACATTGTTGATGTCACGATTATGGAAAGTGCCGCTTTTTATCACTGTGGGAATATTGATTAATTTTATAAAATATTGAATTGTATTTATCAAATTGGTATACTATACTATAAAATATAACAAATTTACAATTAACCTTTTACCATAACATATTGTTTGTTACATTATAGGTGCAAATACTCATTAAGCCAAGATTATGGCATTTATAAAGGTTACTTTAAATGAAATTGCATTATTTTAATCACGAATTTTTATTCAGTTTACTAAACAAATCATTTTTAATAAGAGGAACTAATAACGGAATTTAATTAACCAAATACATATTTTGCAATAAACTATTAGTTTTTTTCCAATTCTGATGCAGGTTTCATAATTTTTTTTGTATTATTTATTTTTATTAAGTTAATCAATCACGCCAAAACGATGAATAACAATTCAAAATATTGTCATTAATTATTGATAATTAAACAATTTGGATAAAAAACTACATAAAACCCTAATTAAAAAAAAACAGTTGTGCGAGTGCTGCTCTAATCATGAAGGATGTGTAAACACACGCACACCGACTCACCCACTGACCTACAACCTAGTAAACACGTAAATCAATTATTCTTTTCATCTCTTGCAATTCGGAAATTACTCAGGTGCACTGATGCGTTTTTATGAAGTGTGAAATAACTGTTTGCATTTGATTGTTGCCGCTTGTAGCAACATGAAACTATATAAGTAATTTTAACTTTTTTTAATCTTATAATTCTATGGTCTGATTGGCGTTATGATACTGTTGCCTTTAAATTATATTTGTACTAGGTAGTTAGTATCCTTTATAGTTTACAAGAAGAGCACGCAACAACTCTCTTTGACTTCATCTTTATTTTCTTGATGTCGTTTATGACATTTTAGTTCTTGTCACCTATTATGAATCACCTTAATTTTTTAAATAAAACTACTCTTTTAATTATTCGCTTGGTTACTCGATTTGAGCTCAAGTAAACAGAATGGCGGAAAAAGTTACGCAACCAGTGCGGTAAAGCAACCAAGATAACTCATATGATATACTTCATAAATTTACATGCAATAAGTCCTAAGGATCATACTATTACAAGACACTAGAGAACTGTCTGAATCGCGACGCACCTAAAAGAAATATAAAAGTTTGCTCACCTAATGCAATAGAAACGTATAACAGGAAGATAAATAGCAGCTTTACTGCTTAAATTTTCTCTGACTATGAGTTTCAGGGGTCACAAAATGTTCGCTCGCGAACCGCCAGTTGGTCGCGACCCACACTTTGGAAAATACTGCACACACTAGAATACTGAGACTTGTACCACTATCAGTTAAATATATGCATGTATGTATTTGGAACATAATATAACAAATGGTGTCCGTTTGAATTCTCCAACATTACATGAATTTGATTGGTGGCACCACAAGTTGTTACTTTGGTGTTTTTGTGTTATATGAAACTTACTCTTACTGCATCACTGGTAGGCAAAACAATCAACTCCATTTTGTTGGAACAAGTCTCCTCGCTTAGAGCACATCCACGATGATGATAGTAAAAGTAAGGTATTATGATCTTCGATGAAGACAAAAATAAAGCATCATCAGTTTTATCACGATATAATTTTAGTTTTGTTAATTGTCGCTCATACATTGTGATTCAATTCAATATCTTTAATACAGTTGTTGGTTTCCATATATTTTGTTTTACAGAAATATTGCTTATTAATTTTTGAACAATCGTGTGTTTTGAATAGTTTATTTTGACTTAGAATTAATAATTCTTTTTTTCAGCTATCATAAACATTTTATTGTTATTAATGTTGGGTATCGGGGTTAATTGAAGCAATTTGTCTTCTACATTACTATAGTACACTGGTATATCCAATAAATATTCAATTTGAACTTTATTTACTCTGCAACGACTTGTAATTTGCATAGTTAATTCCAAAAATGTTAAATTTTGTTTAAATCCTTCAATTATTTTAGCCAACTCTCAGTATTTCCAATTATCGAACTATGAACTTTGTTGAGATTAGAAAAAGTTAAACTTGTTTCTATTTCGCTTAATATTTCGATTACATTGATACTCAACAGAATTACTTAGTTAATAGCGTCTTTTATTATGAAAATAATGGTCCAATCTAATTTCTCTTTGAGGATGGTATACATTGTCTTGTCCAAGTTTGTAATTGCAATTCATTATGCTGAATATTTTTTATTTGTTTATTAAATTTTGAGATCATTTCTTTATTAATATGTATGTTTAAATTTTGTTTTTTGAGTATATGTTGGTTTAGCGGAATTTGTTTAAATAATTTGTCATATTTTTCGGCATCTTTCGAGCCTAGATTGCCAGTTATGCTTTTAATAATAGTCCATAATCCATTTATGATGCCGCGTTTATTACGTTTATGATTAAACAAATGGTCAATTTTGTGCCCTAACCTTGCAATATTAAAATCCAGAATATTTATATGCAATATGCTAGCTTTCTTACCCTTTAACTTAAATGCTATTTCATCTCTTATATTCTTCCTCTAAGTTGCCTATTTTATAATTATAATAAGAGTAGTAATAATACTTATATATGTTAACACTTCCTAACTCTAATATATTTATGCCCGGATGGTCTTTTAATCGGATCAGTTCTTCTCCCCTGCAGGAACACCTGCAACAAAAAAACGCTTTCTTTTTATTTTATCTAACTTATGCTTTTTAATATGGTTTATCTTAATTATTCGGAGTTTGGGATTACACTCGGTGGTTGTTTTAAAAATCATTTATTTTTTTCTATCGTACTGTGTAGTGTTTTAAGTTTATCTTTCCATTCTGTCAAGTAATCCTCATTACAATTGTTAAATTCCCAAACTTTGTTATCCTTTTCGGATCCAAAAACTATCTCATTAGGAGTGAATGTAGTGGTCGAGTTTATTAAATTATTGTAAGCTATTAATGCTATTTGTATATTTTTAAAAGTTTCTCGTTTCTTAAAATGCTTTCTTTGGTACAGAATTCTTAGATGTTCTATAATTGTAGAATGGAATCTCTCAGCTATTTCATTTGATTTGGGATTATCGATACATGTCATATGAGTGTCGACATTATAAAGTTTTTAAAAGATCCCTAACCAATTTGTTATTAAACTGTGTTCCGACATCAAATATGAAAAATATTGAATAAGGGCGTTTGTAATTTCTATGGCCGATGGTACTTAATCTGGATTAATTGAGCGAATTTAGAAAAGGCATCTACCACTGAAAGGTATTTTTTGTTTCGAGAGTCAATGTGCCAATATGCACAAAGTCAAAAAGAAATTTTGGGTTCGGTGTAAGGTTATCTGGAATTTGGTAAGGTTTTCTTTTGTATTTATTCTCATGGCTGATGTTGCAATTGTTTATGTATTTTTATATGTCTGCCAGCATGTTAGGAAAATAGACTTTCCTTTTTAGTATTTGCTATGTTTCGGAAATTCCTCAATTTCCCAAATGATAATTTTGAAAAGTTTCTAATTGATCTTCTAAGTTTGATTTATTTTCTAAGATTTCTTTACATTGAATTAAATTGTATGTTCCTTTTTCAAAATATTGTTGCAAGATTTTGGTTACTACCATTAGTAAGCTCTTACCAATTAAGCAATGATAACTAATATGTGGGGTAAGGTATTTCTTAAATACATTATGTAACTCATTTTTGAAATCATGTTTATTTAGTTTGGTTAAAGCACGCTGTTTATTACCAAAATGTCGTGTTAAGTGACATACTGTTTCATCATCGTGTTTTATCATGATGATTTGGTTTGCACCAACGTTAATACTGGCATCCTTGTATGTTATTCCATTCACCTCATTTTCATTCGCGGAGTGTATTGTATCTCAGTCTTCCTTGTCATAATTTACAATTACGCTGTCTGTACTTTCATTTAAATTTACTACTTGACCATTTAGCTCATGAATTACGATCTTTACATGGGTTTCTTTAAAAATTTCACATATCAATCTTTCTATATCTTTGAATGGCATTTTACTAAACCTGAACAAATCTTGGCATATGAATTTCGAAAATGTCATTTTTGATAAGATAATTTTTTAATTTAGTTTAATAACTTTTTATAGCATCTAATGTAGGTTTACAAAATTATCTTTGTTTAGTTAAAAGGTGAAATAATTTATATCTATTTTCCAAAATTGGTTGAATTATTAAATTTTCATTTTATAAATTTTTATTTACTAGATACGTTTTGCTATTAAAGTTTTTGTCAATTTGTTCAGCAAATCCTTGTCCTAATTCATAATCCTGTGATATGCAGTGTACAAGATGTTGTGGTTTTTCAAATATATCATTGCTAGCCTTAATTATTTCAGACTGTGGTCTTATTCGTGGAAGTGCATCGGCATTGGAGTTTAATGTTTCTTCTTTATATTCTATTTCATCAGAATATTTATCCAATTTTATGCGCCATCTCATTAATTTAGAATTTGTGTCTTTGAAGTTCATCAGCCATGTTAATGGTCGATGATCTGTTTGGATTTTAAATTTTGTGCCATAAGGGTATTACATATATATATATATATATATATATATATATATATATTTATTTATTTGTCAGCAATTTCTGTATCATTTATTTCCTCTCTTGTATAATTTGGATTAGGTATTCCAAATTGTTTATATTGTTGTGTATAATAATTATTAGATTTATTAAAATTTTGTTTTGGTTGGAAGGTTTGACTGGTTTGTACAGACGTAGGAGTGGGTTTATTAATTAATAAAATAGTTACCTTGTGTATTTTGTATCTGCTGTTTAGGGCAGAATTGTTGGTTATTTTGGAATTTACTTTAAAAGTTAATTGATCCACTGGAAAAACTTGTTTCATGAAATTTCTGTGGTAACGCATTAGGTAATTGCTTAGCAAACGGTTTTGAATCAAAATTGTTGTTTTGTTTCAAGTATTGAAAATCGTTTTCTAATAATGTTTCCATATCGTTTAACGATTTCGGATTTCTAGTGGCTAGATTGTTTCTATAGGGATCATTAGCGTTAGATATAAAATTATTAACAATTAGGGGAGGGGGGGAGGGGGAGGGAGGGAGAGAGAGAGAGAGAGAGAGAGAGAGAGAGAGAGAGAGAGAGAGAGAGAGAGAGAGAGAGAGTACAAAAAACTAAAATGCTAAAAATGCTAAACTGTTAAACTAAAATGTTAAAGTGGTATTCTCAAGCGTTGACGGGACGGGCCTAGCACTTTCGCTCTGAGTTGTCGGTGCGGCTTGGTGTCAGGGTGTTCCAGCGGTAACCTGGGGATGATGCAACTACTCTCGCACTGCGGTGTGGTTATTGTAATTAATCCTTGTTAACGGACCTCTCACTCGCACTGCGGGCTCTACGGTACGGAGTTATGATTTTTTGTTTTTCCGTAATTAATCGTTAAAACTAACCGGTACTATTTTCACTATTTTCGATTTAAATGTCGTTCACGAATCGTACCCCACTGCGTCGATTAAATAAATTCGATATTTAATAATTTTTATTTATATAATTATTTGTTGTTTATTCGAACATTACCAAATCATAACTGACTTATTATTATTGCAAAACTAACTTATATACTATTAGATTACTAAATAAGCAAACACAGTAAAAACAGATCGTGATGCAGCTGCATCCTTATCAATAAAGTGCTGCCTCGCGCATTCTAAGACGGAAACGAAATCCTCTTATGTTATCTGTAAATTATGTGAATTCTTTTGGAATTCTTTTTTCGTATTTTTGTGATTTTTTTGCAATTACGCAGATTTTTTTAATTGTCTGAAATAGTTTGGAAATTTGTGGAAAAATTTGTGAAATTTGTTAGAATTCAAGAAAAAAGTTTTATTAAATAATTGATATAACATAAAATAAATAAACATTTTTTTAACATTCGATAAAGTTTTCCAAATATTCTTTCAAGACATTTTTAGATACTTTCAATGCTAACAATTTTTGGGGCATTTTATAAAATTTCCTATTAACAAAAATTATCAAAGTTTTGGCAAGTCTTTCTTCAACATTTCTTGTAATTTTTCAACAGTTACAATAAGTATATCACGAATTTTTGCGAGATTTTATATGCCCCGAAAGTTTTTTATACTTTACAACATTTTCTGAATATTTTTATCGATTCCAAATACATACTTTTCGCTTACTTGATATAATACTTTATATAATTTGTCTCAAATTTTACATAATTTCTAAAGTATTTTCTTATATTTCAACTTTGCTATATTATTAAGTTTTTTGAAATTGAGTTTATTTAAATTATTTGCAAGTGTGTGAATTTTTGGTTTTGCCAAAATTTTTTTCGGTTATTTATAAAATTATATGAAAAAGAAAATTTCTTCTCATATCAAACTTTTATAGATTTTTTTTGCAAATGTGTGGATTTTTTAAATAATTTTAGGTATTTTGTTTTGTAACAGAATAAAACAGCCTTACCTATGCTATTTGCTATTAATATAATAAAACAAAATACTTAAAATATTTCTAAATATTTTAAAAAATATAAATTCTTCTTAAGAATTTTATTTTTAAGAATTAGTACTTACAAATCCGCCATCTATTTATGACATACTGTTTTATAATTTAATTTGATTACTATTGCTTTGAGAGGAAAGTGCAAACAATGTTGTATTTATTCTTCTCTGTGAACTGCAATCAAGCACAAATTGTTTTATCATTTCATTAATAATGATCACATAAATTGATTTGAAATAAATATATCTATATAACCCATGCAATAAGTAAAAGAAATACATTTTCGTACATTCTATTGTTAATATTATATATTATATATCAATAAATACGATTCTATTGAATTTTTTACACAATTGTTAGTCAATAATGAAAAATCAATTAGTAATTAATGTTATGTTTGCAATACTAATGAGTTCTATTGCAACTTGCATTGAAATATGCAGTTATTTATTATTCAAATCTCGTTTTATTATGACTATAATTTAGAGACATTAACGGATTATAAAATATAATAAGTTTCATCATACGTCTTTGATACGATATTAGTTATATTTATAATATTTATTACATTTATTCATACACAGTTATTTATAATTAAATTGTATGGAATTAGATCGTTGTTAATCATGTTCAGGATAATAAAATTAATAATTTTAAAATATATAAATATAAATTTATAATTTTCTTGCATTTGCTAATACTTTGATACATTTTCAGATATTCTGGAACATTTTTGTATATCAATTCATTTGTATTTTATAGTGCAACTTTAGTTGTTCTATCAGTTGAGATGCTGACTCTACAGTGGATGTGTGTTAAAAATATGTCATTTTCTAAAACCTTTAAACGTTTTGAAAAAATACTAATTAAAACAAGGTTGGTTTGGCAAAATATTAACTAATTCTATCAAATAAATTTCTCTATTCGTCCGATTAGAAGCTTCATCTGACGACATTTTGATTAACTGAATCACTGTATTTTCTGTATAAAATACTATTCAAATGTCATTGGGGCTCAGCGGACAATATACTAACAATTACGTTTTTCAAATTGAAAGAATGCCCTTAAGATAATCAATTATAGGTATAATTAATTATACATTGAATTAGTTTCTAATGGAAAATTGTGCAATTATGAAAAAATGTTATTTAATATAATATAATATTTGTATATTATTTATTATTAATAATATATTAT
>JARJEC010049801.1:0-21379 GCA_030264575.1 Tachinus sp. AB-2021 | reverse complement strand
ATTTAGTTTTATTTATAAGATGCAGGATTAGTTGCGAAAAAATTTAAAACTTATATTATTATTTGTTTAAAATTAATTTTAATTAACAAAAATTTAAATTTGTTTAATATAGGTAACATCCAACAATCATTTCTTGTTATATTAAACAAATTTAAATTTTTGTTAATTAAAATTAATTTTAAACAAATAATAATATAAGTTTTAAATTTTTTCGCAACTAATCCTGCATCTTATAAATAAAACTAAATATATTATATCTTTAATTGTATAATGATCATTATTCTAAATAAATATAATAAAGTCATTTAGATGCAAAGCCCACTGCGTTTTTAAATTTCTCACCCTAAACTAGCAGTCACTAAATAATATCTACCTGCACGCTCTTTTTAACACGCCAGATGGTTTATATAGTAGGGTGAGCAGTATATTTTTTTCAAAAAATCATCATTCCAACATAACAACTTTGACGACATTGGTGGAATTTTGCATGGTGGTGCATACATCGTCCATATATGGACGCTCTATGCATAAGGAAGCTAAGGATAGTAGAATATATATATATTTATTTGTATCACCGTATGATGACCAGGTAATTGGTCAAAAGTACTATATCTGTATATATATTTGTTTCTATCACCGATGATGACCAGGTAATTGGTCCAAATTAGTCCAGATTAATAAATATTTTTTATCTTTAGAAGTGACTAAATTCCACCTGGGAAAGGATAGGCTGGTGCACACAAGGTCCGGACAGCTCAAGCAGCAACCATCAAAGTTCGATCCTTTGTTTAGTAAAAAGTATTTTTAAAACACCGGTTAAATGTAGGGTGGCATGTACATTATTTAGTTGGTCGTGTTCCTACTGCACGCACGGCCCCTATGTTATATTTGTTTGTCAACATGTCCATATACAGTTCCTTTCTAGACGTTGCACACTACAGAGTGCTGTTCCCACGAAATCAAAAAGTGTTGTCACACAAAGTGAGTGTGTGTGTGTGTGTCTACCATGTAATAAAAATGTTATGATGTGTAAATAAATATTAAATAATTTACAATAAATAGTCCTTCAAACAGTATTATTCACCCACAATAACAATTCTCTATATTTTTAACATGGATTAGATGCGTACTTTCAATGAAAAGTCAGTCATTTGAACAATAATTTTTAAATAAAAAGCAGATAAAATAAAAATGAATGATAAATGAGTTAATTAATGGATTAAAACAAATATTTGGTAAACAAAGGCACTGCTTATTACCCCGACATATTTTAAATTAGATGGTCATTTATATTATCTTAAACAATGATCTATAAGAATGATAAAATGTAATTATTTTACCTTGACGGAGGATCAAATCTTGGAGGCGGTGGTGCCTCATCAAAATGACGGTCAGTAGTAACACGTTTTCTCTCATCATAGGAACGATCCCTTTCACGATAGGTTGAAGGAGCAGGACGTTTAATAGCCCTTCGCTCCTCCTCTTGTATACGCATTTTAGCACGTTCCAATTCGATTCTATCAATTTCCAGTTTCTCACGTTCAATTTTCTGACGTTCTCTCTCAAATTGCATAAATTCAGCACGTTCCCTTTCAAGCCTATCACGTTCACGTCGCAACTTTTCACGTTCTCGTTCTAAACGAACAGCTTCTGTACGTTGCTGACGTTCAATCTCACGCTGTCTGGCAACCTCTTCACGGCGACGTTCTCTGATTATGCGATCACGTTCACGCATACGTTCTCTATCTCTTTCATCTTTAATTTTATCAAATGTTAAGAGTTCTCTACCACGATTAATTGGTTTTTCTGTAATGCTTGGTCCTCGTGATGTTGATCGCACTTTTTCACCAACTTTTATTTCACGACTTCTTGATCTATATACATAACGTTTATTATCCTTTTTCTCTTCGATGACTTTATCTTTTCCTTCTAATAACAATTTTTCTTTCTTCTTATCATCCCTAACGACTACTTCTTTTCCATCTGCAAGTTTCTTTTCATCAACCTTTCCTCCTTGTGATGCTTTGAGTGCATTACCTGTTTTATTCTCATCACGTCTATCTTTGAAATCCAATTTATTTTTTAAAGGATTCAAATGATCCGGTCGCACCTAATTAAATAAAAATGTAATTATTATAAGGATAGCTACACCTTGTTTAGGGGAAGATATAGTGCACCGGATATAGCATTCAACGTAAACTTCGTCGAAAGTCAATTTGTCATGCTGTTACCAATTCTTTAATATGGAATAAACCTATTTAAATAAAACCTTCACAGAGCATGCGTGTCGTTTTAAACTGTTTACGTTTAATTTAATTAAAATACAGAAAACTAAATCAATTGAAAGAATTTACAGTTATTAAATCAACCTTACAATGTTTATCCCTTTATACTAAGGGTGGGCAAACGCCACTAGCGTCCCTCGAAGGTATTTTGCACGGCCCGTGAGCGTAATAAATCAGGAGCATTCAGGACAACTCCCAAAAAAAAGATCATCAACAATAAATATGAAGCTGAACCATTTAGTCAAAGAACTCAAAAAAAAGTTATCAACAATAAACATGGTACGATCTTTTTGGTTCTGTGGCTCACTTCCCAATTTAAATTTATCATGTAGCTCTTCAATTCAAAAATTTGCCCACCCCTGATTTTCACAAATAAATTTAAACAGGTTAACTACCAATGATTTTTTTAGTACTTGTCAAGGATGCAGAATTAAAAATTTTAGACTAGAAAAATTTGGCAATGATCAGTGTAGCAAAAATGAAGAAATATTCAACCACACTCCAATCAGAATATTTGGCACTACAATCAAGTGAGCGATAGTCAACCTGTTAATAAAAACTGTTTGTAAAAAAAGATCAATCAAAAACACAAAGTAATTTTAAATGCGTACCTTGTTTGTCCAAAAATACTACAGATAGCAGCGTAATAGAAAATGTTTCATTAGATATTTATAAATAAAATATTGATTGTAAATAGCATGACATTAATTATTTTATTAAACTTCACAAAAAAAGATAAAAGTGAACATGCTAAGCAATTGTTGTACCAAAATATCAAATGGGTATTCATTAAAAACACATTTTATTATTATTAATTCTAATAAAATACTCAAAATGTTGCAAACATTTTAAACATTTTGCAAAATGCTCCACAAAAAAATTGAAAATTACCTCAAATAAATTTTAAATTATTTTATATTTCATAGAAAATATGTATGAACTTGGCTATATATATATAATTATTTTGCTTTAATTAGTAGCCAATAATAATCTATTTAGGTTGCCAAAAATCTAAACTAACTAACAAATTTTGAAATATAAATAAAATATAATTTTCTTGTTTTATTTTATATAATATTTGTACATTTAATTTTATGTTTATAATAAATTGTATTTATATTTTACGATTAATATATTTTCAAACCGGTTTCGATAATTTTGAAAACATATTTTTTTAATAATTTTGTGTTTCCTCTAGAATGTAGCGGGGAAATATTGTTAATTTAAAAAATTAGCGATAGGGGGAAAACAAAATTATTTAAAAAATATGTCATTGAAACTGATGGAAATGATCGAAACCGGTCTGAAAATGTATTTAAATTATTATTATTATATTTAAATAAATTTAAAATAAAAAAACTATAAAAATAAAATCTATTATAAACAATAAAAATGAATAAAACATAATTGCTTCAAATAACTTTAATTCACTCTACGACATATGTTTTGCCACACAGTATATAAAGCAATAATAATTATAAATTGTATAACAGATTAGTTTCCAAAAATGAATATTTGCTTTGTATTTATTTAAAATTTTTATTCAGTGAATACTTGTAATTATTTAATGTTATGATACATAAATACTCCCTATGTCAAGAAATAAATGTCCCATTATGACATTTGTAGTCTATTTTCTCAACAAAAACCAACAATTAATAGTATAGATATATAGAAAGTCTAGTCTTATTAATAGAAAAAATCTTTACATTTTTTATCAACTGGCTGTATAATATTAAATATAATTATGACAAACTGGCTTTCAATCACTTCATAATATTCCACTTAGTTCTCGTATGAAGTTTTAGTTCATTTTCAAGGGTCTCAATTTTTTCTTGGATTCTGAATAATAATGTCAATAAGAAAACAGTTCAAAACATTTCAGCCAATAATAATGAATGAAAATAAAATAAATTCAATCCACGTAAAATGCGAGATGACATCTGTGAATAGGTAAGTTAAAATAAAAGTCAATTTGACAACAAACAAGTTTATAGCTCAAAATTGCTTTACTAAATTTATGTCAACATGACCCTTAAATATCTATTAATAGAAACTTCATTCAAATGTACCACGTGGCAGCGGTAAATTTGAGATGAAAACCTGGTGTGATAGCTAGTGTGCATAATCTAAAGTATCTGATTCTAGTTCTGTGTATGTATTAGTAGAGCGGCATAAATATAACAACGAGCTTGATTGCAGCAGGTAGCAAGGAGAAAGATGGCCAGACGGCAATTGTTTGACACAATTGGCGCGTATGCAATGCAGCACTAATAGAAATATCCAAACGGTCGATATAAAATAAAACTTTATTTGATTGTCGTATAATAATATGTTAAAATTGATCAAGTGCATTATCGGTATCAATTAATAAAAATAGACAAGCGCTTGATACAAAATAAAAATTTATTTGATTGTCTTGTAATATGTTAATATTGAACAAGCACATTATCTGTTTTATATAATTTAAAGTTTTATTTTTAGGTCATATCTTAACTATTTATACAAAGAAAAACATAATTTAGAAGTTAATATTCTATTCGAATGATGCTATTTTGAAATTATATTTTTCCTTTTAAACTATAAACAGATATATCAATTCAATGCGGCATATTGTAATTATAATATTTAACAATATATTTTCTTCTAATAATAAAATAAAGTCTCTAAATAGAATAGTTTAATAACTGTAACAAAAAAACCAACCGTTATTAGTTGCCAAACTACAAGCCAATGAAAATACAAATTCAAATTTTGTGCAAAATGCGAGTTCGCACCGCTTCTTGTTTGCTATTGCTTGTAAATATGAGCTGATCGAAATCAGCCAATAAGCAAATGAAATAAGAAACAAGAAAGCAGTATGTCGAAAACGAAAATTTAAGTAAATTCAAAATTTATTATATTTAATATTTATAGCAGATACAAATGATAGACAGGACATTTGTAAAATAATAAATAAATTATTTAGAAAATAACAAAGCAATATGACAAAACGCCTAAATAAATATTAAACAGATACAAATAGATGATAGCAAGAAGATGTATAAAATAATAAATAAACTATTTAGAAAATAATAAAGCAATACGACAAATACTCTATTTAAATAAATATTAAACAGATATAGATTTATAAAATAATAACTAAATAAATAATTTAGAAATTAATAAAGCAGCAAAAATCTAATTAAATAAATATTAAGCAGATACAGATGGTAGCAAGGAAATGTATAAAATAATAAATAAATAAACTATTTAGAAAATAACACAGCAATATGAGAAAAACTCTATTCAAATAAATATTAAATAGATACAGATGATAGCAAAGAGATTTGTAAAATAATGAATAAACTATTTAGAAAATAAAGCTGTACGACAAAAATAAGTTAATTAAGCAGAAAACATAAGTCATAATAACTAAATAATAATGAAGCAAATATTTTTATGTACTTCATTAAAATAAAAATAAAAATAACAAATAAAGGATGTAAGGTTTTTTGATTTGAAATTGTTTTTCCTTAAAAAATCAAATGGTGCGATCAAGAGCTCAGTTCACGTCTGACGACTCTGTTTGGAAACTCTTAAACATGATTATTAAGAACAATATAATTTACATATTAATATTCATATACAATGTTAACAATACTCCATTGTTAATATTGTTTACTAAATAGTCTAGTTTATTTGAAGAAATCAATGGAAAAATATTGTAATCAGCACATGTGTTAATATCTATCAATAATTTCGAAAATTAACCTGTAAGCTGCCATTGACACACTTATTGATTAAATAACTAATATTTTTGATCATTTTAAAAAAGCTATAACAGTAACTTGATGCATACCTATATATAAGGGTTAATAAAAAACAATAATATTTGACCAAATCGAAATGTTGGATTTTAAAGTTTCACCCTATTTTTTTAAATTAAAAAAAATCATCAACTTTATTGTGGATTTATATCAAATAATATATACCTTTACATGGCAAACGAAGACAACTAAGTTAAAATTACAAATTGTATCCTATTATTTTTTATATTGCGTATATAATATATTACTTCTTAAAATATTGTAAGTACTGTGCTCCAAGAGAATTGTGAAATGGTACTGGCTACTGGGATGTCAAGCATAGACAAAAGAATAATCTATATAAATAAAATAAAGGTTTTGTCTGTACATTGCTTAAAATCACCCCGTTTTGATATTTTTTTGTTTTATACATTGTTTTCTGTCTGTCTGTTGTCTGCATGTCATGAATATTTTGTAGGAAGTTGGCTCAGTTATGACTAATGATAGAGCTTTGAAATTTTTACAGTACTTTGACTTCTGACCTCTGGTGTTAAATTTTGAATTGTTCAAATGGGGAAAACAAAACTCATGTGACATATCAGAAAACTAACCTAATACATATTTACCAGTGGCAGAGATGTTTTTTGTGTACAAAAAAACTAATCTTGCCTAGATATTAATTTATGTCAACTAAAGTAAAATAAATATATTTATATAAATCAACAAAAGGTTTTGCCTGTACATAGCTTAAAGTCACTCCATTTTATGATATTCCATTTCATACATTGGAGATACTAAATAAACAAATAATAAAGCTTCAAAATTTTTACAGTACTTCTAACTAACCTTGACTTAAATTCTAGGCTTAAAATTATATTGATAAGAGTTCCAAACAAATGTTATGAAAGTGGTTATTAAATTTATTTTTATACTCCCGATGGGTACATCAGCTAGTATATACTATAAATCATTCATACGCTCGGGAACTAACTATTTTCGTCTCCGTCGCACACTTTCTTCGTGCCGCGCATGTGAATAGATGACTAATGCAATATGATGTGCATCCGCAATGTCCGCTACCTACTTTATGAAAACCATAGTAATAACGCATCTCCCTGCAATAACGATGATTGCACAATCTGTCGGCAACTATTTGCACTATAGATATTACTTCCAATTAATACATAGGGATGAACATTCATTCTATAATATAATAAATTCAACAGTAAATAATAACACTGAGAGATGCAACACATTTAACATTAGTAGACATGTACTTTATGCTAGAGCTGAAGAAAATAGTAACGTAATTCAAACCAGTAGCATAAAATAAATTCAAATTGAATCATTTATCAAAAATCTACATAAAATGTTTAGATTTTACTACTTTGCACTACAATAAAGGTACATCCAGGCATCAAATCCACTGATCAGTGTGTGTCAGTGATAACTCTGACAAGTGATATATCAGTAGTTTCAGTGAGAGAAATTTCCCTAAAATTTGCAATTTTTATAACCGAAAAGATCAACAAAAGAGACGTCTCTATTAAAAGTATGACAAAAAAAATCACTAGAACTTACAAGTGAATATTTTATTTGAATAATGAAATAAAATTTGACAACGTTCATTTGTTAAATTTGAATTGTAATATAGCAAAATAATTCACTATAACCACACAAGATAATTTTTTTTATAAATCGTACAAATTGCATTCAACAATTTATTTTCAGGCCATCACTCAAAGTATAAACACCAAATAAAAATCATAATGAATTCGTGAATAGAGACAGGTGTTACTTTTTTGCATTCTATAGAAAACAGGATCATGATTAAAAATCCAGTTAACAGAGGGATTTTGGTTGAAAATAAACAAGTAATACTGTCTACAACCGTTCATTAGATAGTATTCTTAATAGAGGAAAATTTATATGGTGTATATGGATGTTTACCGGTGCATTCAAATCTTTCGGTTCGATTATAATTTGTCCACCACTAAAGATTTCATTGTATATGATTAATATTGTAACCAAAATTTCGAGATACTTGGAGTAAAAAGGTCAAAAACTTATTTTTGTTGTTGAAAGTAAAATCATGTAGTATTTACTTCAAAAGACTTGTCAAGATTTGCGATAAGCACAAACCAATAAGGTTCCCCAATGACAGCTTAACAAAGCTCAGAGGTACTCTTGATTATCATTAAGACCCTGGTGACAGAGGTTACGTTCCCGGATGAGCGAAAGATAATACAAGACATACAGACCGCTATGTATATTGAACTCAAAAGACAAACTCTTCGAGCAAATCTTAAACAGTTCCAAAAGGTGCCAGAGATCCGGGAACCGAACGATCTGTCCGAGCAGCAATTCTCCGCAGAGAACCAAAGAAGTATGGGGCACTCATGATGTTGACATAAAAAATGCTTTCAACACAGTGCGTTTGTCAGAAATCATCAAAAAACTACGAGAGATCGTAGTATCTGAGTACGTCAAGACTGCGTGTTCTACCACAACATACAAGTTAGCAAAGACACAGCTAGTGTCAGTTAAAGATTCGATGCTGTGAAATGCAAACTATGATGACATACTGAGGTTGAACATATTCTTGGTAAAAGACGCAGAATGAGCCGTGTGCAGGATAGTAAAGTGGCTTGGCAAGAGTAACTGCAATTTGATGAAAATAAGAGAAAGTCGATATTATTCATCCAGAATAACGTAAAGCAGGGTTTATAAAATATGATATTTATATAAATATCCAAATTTTTGATATATATGTATCTGATATATATTCTTTAAGTTTGGATATTTATTTTTTAAATTAAAAAAATAATTAAATCATTAAAAAAATATAATATAAAGATGATTTTAGTTGTTTAATATAATAGTATAAATTAAATATATTTAATAAACACAAATTAAAAAAATAACCACGAAATTGATTTGTTTACGAGTCGGCACATTTATTAGTTTAAATAAAAAATAATTGTGTTTGAAAGTTTGAAAATTGATTTATTTTTTTCATGGTTTATTAATAACAATGTTATGTATCAACGTATAAATATCGTGATATATATCCTTCAAAGTCTGACGTAAAGTCTTCTACTGTTAGTTTTCAAACAGCAAGTTTAATGATTTTTTATTGAAACTGTCTGGTTAACATTTAAAATAAATATCAACCACCTCATCATTCATTTGTTGTGTATTTAGCAGAATCATTACATTATAATTTTAAAATATTAGTTCCTACATGTTTATATTTCTAACAGAAAAGCGGGTGACAATGTGGCAATCTCGGCTTCTGCGTAATTTACAAACTAAAAAAAAAAGGTAAGCATTCCAATTGAAAATGAATATTCCCGAACAGTTAATGAATTTTTTTGTTTTAAAAAACCTGTACTTACATAGTGATAATTTTTTATCAAAATTATTTTTGACTTAATTTCAGTCTTCATCGGATGTTACAGAATAGATATAATTTATATATAATATAACTATATTATCCATAATTTATTTTGAACTAGTTTGGATTAACCTTTTTTATTTTGACAATTTAAATCACGATATGTAATCTTTATTAACTATTTTAAAGATCCTGACTCTGTAATAAAAAATAAAGGCTCCATAAATAAATTAATAGATGTTCATATTCACAAATTTTCTGAATAAAGTATTCTCGTATTTACTTTATTTAGTCGAATCCAGATTGAGATAATTTGGTTTTAATAAAAATTGAAAAATATTAAACTTAATGTTAAATCGGGTAATTTTCAAGACACAAGGAGTCATTTTTTATACTTAATTATGTTTTCATTCAATTTTCTAGAATTTCATTTTAATTATTATTTGTAAAATTTTTCTTTTATTTTGAGTATATTTTCATTTATTATTTTTGTTTATTTAGTTTTTTTTTTAATTCTTGTTATTTTCATTATTTTAGTATATTTGTTCATTTGTTCTCTATAAATTTTAATTTGTTTTGATTTATGTTATGTAATTTATTTTTACCTATATATCGAATAAGAGTATAGTTAGCTCAACTCTCATAAGTGCACAGCAAATAAGTTAAGAACGTACAAGTCAAAAGTTTTTTTATTATTATTTATCAAAATACTGTGGAGTGAATTAAATTGTATTGGTAGAACAGTATGTCTATTTAAAGATTGATATTATACCTTTTCAATTTTGATAATCTGTCCGTTAAGTTCGGTATTATTCAATCTAGCAATGCACTTGTCTGCATCGGCGACTGTTTCCATCTTGACATATCCATAGCAGCAAGCATGCGGGTGACGAGCGTTGATAACAACTTTAGCTCCAATAACCTTACCATGCTCAGATAAAGCATGTTTCAACTCAGTAGCGCGAGTACTTTGAGAAATATTGGTGATCCATAAGTTGCGATTCATATCACCCTTATCGCTTGGAAAGCTTTTGCTATAAAAATAATGTCTCATTAGATGTAGCTTTAAGATATTTTATCATTATTGTCCGGCCCTCACTGATTGAATTTAAAATTGCATCCAATTATAACATGCAGCACTTGTACTTCTAGTTATAAATTATTCTTATAGTGACATAGTGACACGCTCCGATGATAATTAGAAGCAAAAGTGATTTGGTTAGAGTGAGAACTAGACAATAACTAATTAAATTTTGCCCCCTTCCCCTGAATATAACACCACATAAATAGGTACCGAAATCTTAACGGTTTTACCTTATACAATTACATTAATACAAATTGTAGCGATTAAAATACTATATATTGTATATTCGACTCATCATGAATAACTGGTTTCCAATTTGCGAGCTACAACTGAAGAAAGAACTAGTTGATTCCTGCAAAGTCTTGTAGTTGGTGTGGCTCAAACCCCGAACCTGAACCGTTCAAATCTCGACATCTTGTAGAAAGTTACTTATGAAAGCAGCTATTATTTTATTTGAATGGTGTCAGATAGTATTATTATTATATTTTTGTATTTATAATATTTCAATGAAAGGAAAACACACATAGTGTAACTGCGGATTATTGTTGAAAACCAACCTAGAAGCAGTCGACTTTGCTGTTGGTGTTCCTTTGTCGTCCACCGCTTTATTTCCTTCAGTTGCTTTCTTATCGTCAGACTTTTTCTCAGTGGCTGCTATATCATTATCTTTAACTTTATCGTCTATTGCCATTTCCGATTGTGGTTTAGTTTCATCAGCTTTCTCCTCCGTTAGAACTTTATTTTTATCTTCTTCCTTTGGTATCTCGTCCGATTTCACTTCACTATCATCCATCTTAGAATTTTCAAAGGTAGCATCCCCGCTGCCAGTTGCATCTCCTTTAGTATCTGCTGCATTGGTTGTTTCTTCCTCATCATTTGCAGAATTCTTCGAATCTATATAAAAAGTTCGCATTCATAAATATAATTGCATCACTAATATAAGCTTTCCAAGGTTTCTATTTTTTCACTTATGATTTATGATAAAGACATTTATAAATTAAAAACAACTTGGGAAAACTAATCAAGCTTCACTTTAATATTAAGAGTAGGTGAAAGTGCGAGCAAGTTGAGTCGATTTTGGAATAATGCAAGATTTTCTCAAACAAGTAAACCGATGTTTGAATAAAACGTTTACTAAGTTTCGTTTACATTCATGTGTAAAATCACATAAATTATACAATAAATTTTAACATACTTTAGAATTTAGAGAATTGTTAGCATTAAAAATATAACATTTAATAAACTATTTACAAATATTTACTTACGTTTTTTTGCACAATATTTTATTAAAATCTTAATAAAACATCTGAAAAATCTCTAATGATAAATAGTAAAATCTTGATTTCCAATTTTTTTAATGTGTGTTAACATAGTAATCGTTTCATTTAAACGTTAAATATGAAATATAACATAGAACGATTCAGCGCCTTCAATTTTCTTAATAACATTAACACTGCACATTGCAAATTATCACCGCAATAGAAATACAAATATATAGGGGCCAACTAAAAACTAAGATATGTCTGTTGGAATAAATTGTCTGTAAAATATACAACTTGTCGGCGATTGCTCCAAATCTCAACGCACTTGTTGCTGTTGTTTTCAAATCCTTCCTGATCTAGTTAATTGTTCATTGTAGATCAATCTTCTTTATCATCTTCTTCGCAGACTAATTTAAACCAACATTTTATACAAATCTTAGTTCTTATTCCGATTACCCAACTATAAGCAGGTTTACAGCCACTTAATTTTAAAATAGTGGAATGTAAAATATTGAGCAACATTTATTTATTTATTTAATGTAAATTAAACCTAGTTTTTGTTTGTTTCGAACTCACCCGCACTGCTTGTGTTGTAGATTCCATCACATTCCTTCTTCTGATTCTAAAAAACAGAACAAAAAGATTAACTTTTTTATCCTATTGAAATTAGCGGAGTGACATCTTTTTCACATCATATTTATTTTTTATTATTACTAATTTTGTTCTATTTTTGGTGATATTTTTGTATCAATTCAGTTTCTTGTTTTTTATTTGTTTATTTGTTAGCAGGTTCAAGAGGAACAATAGTTAGCTTTGGCTTGCAAAAAATTTCACTATTGTTGATAAAGTAAAATATAAATTTGACAAAAATAAATCAAAGCTATTCTTTAAATATATTTACAGAGATTTGTTTATAACATTAAAATCATGAGTACACAGCAAAAAAGGTTTTTATTGTTTTCTGAAACTGATAATAAACTATCATCTTCTATAAATATACTACATACGGTAATTGAAAAGTTGAAATAATTTTATACAGATTTATTCTTTAAAACTACACAATAAAAACAATAATATTTTATAATTTAGTGAAATTAACTTAAAAATAATTGATTTAAGAATATTTAAATTAATTAAAATTACGTATCAACTTTTTATTGAAATTTATTCAATAATTTATAAAATTAGTCATCTGGTCATAAATATAACAACGACCTTGGTTGCAAGGGCTTGTGAAGCCGAGATGGGCTAGACAGACGGCAATTGTTTGAGATATTCGGCGCGTATGCAATGCAGCACTAATAAAAATATTCAAGCGCTCAATTTAAAACAAAACATTATTTCATTGTCATTTAATAATATGTTAATATTAAACAAGCGCATTACCTTTAATTAATCGGTATATTAAAACATCATAAGAGTTTTATTTTTAGATCATATCTTAACTATTTATGCAAAGAAGAAGTTAATTTAGAAGGAAACATTTTACTTGAATTATGCTATTTTGAAATTATATTTTTCCTAAATAGAACAGTTTAATCATTGTAACCAAAGACCAACCGATAATAGATGCAAGGACATGTCAATACAAATTAAAATTTTGTGCAAAATGGGAGTTTGCACCGTTGTTTGCTATTGCTTGTAAATATGAGCTGATCAAAATCAGCCAATGAGCGTTTATATGAATATTCGTTTATACGCAATGTTTATAAGCAGATTCGAGTTTACCGATCCCAAAAACATGTAGTAGGCATAGCTTCACCTTCAGATCTAAACAACACTTGTGTGATCGTGTAATTAATAAAGCAAATAAGATAAGGATGATAATTAGGACAAATAAAGGACATAAGAATAATAAAATAATAAATAAATAAAATAAGAAACAAGCCGAATGTAAAAAACGAAAATTTAAATAAATTCAATATTTATAGCAGATACAGATAATATTAAGGTGATGTATAAAATAATAAATAAACTATTTAAATAAATATTGAACTGATACCGATGATAGCAAGGAGATTTGTAAAATAATAAATAAAAAATGTAGAAAATAATAAAGCAATATGACAAAACCTCTAAATAAATATTAAACAGATACGTATCTGCAATGATAGCAAGGAGATGTATAAAATAATAAATCAATAATTTAGAAAATAATAAAGCAACACGATAAATGCTCTATTTAAATAAATATTAAATAGATACAGATGATAAGGAGATTTGTGAAATAATAAATAAACTATTTAGAAAATTTAGCTGTACGACAAAAATAATTTAATTAAGCAGAAAATATAAGAATCGTAATAACCATAAATAATAATGAAGTACGTAAAAATAATAATACAAATAACAAATAAAGGATGTAAAGTTTTTTGTTTTGAAATTTTGATTTTCCTTAAAAAATCAAACGGATCGCACCGTTCAGTTCACGTCTGGAAATATTGTTTACCTGGAACCTCTTGAGCATGATTATTAAGAACAATTTAATTTACATATTCATATACAACGTTAACAATATTCTATCGTAGTTTTCAAATAATCATGCTCCAGATTACTCTAGTCTCGAAAACTGGGTTGTGGATTCAGCCGAGACCTCCAAGTTTCCACAAACCACATTGTGTTCCCTGTCCATAGTTTAACAAAGATTGCTCAGAAGTGGTCATTTAATGAAAACACTTCCTCGCCATATTTAATCAAACAGGGAAAATATCTCATCTATTGCGGCGAGAAAGGAAATGGCCGAAGCCAAAAAACTTCTAAACTTATTCAACAGACATTCTCTATATTTGTGCCAGATTATATGTTTCGGTTTGACTAGATGCGAGGGACTAGCAGGAAAATGATCGCTTCCTTAAAAGTCCTGATGAGTTTCTGTCTTAATTTTAAGTGCAAGACAACATGTTATTACTAGATCGATAATATTCTGATCTATGTTGGTTGGACGACAATTATAATCATTCAATATTACAAGGCCAAGGGAGTTTACAGTCGCTTCCAACTCGAGACCGTTGTGGTTATGGAACTGGTGACCCCATAGGGGATGATGTGCATTGACGTCTCCTACTATTATAAAGGGGGGATGTAGTGAGTTAAAAAATGTGAGTGCATCGGTTTCTATTCAAGGATCGGTTAGGAGGACAATATCCGTATATAAAGTATGGTTATGTTAAATAGAGAAGACTGCACAAATTGATTAGGAGGGGCATTGAAAATAGGAGTTAATGATTTGGCATACATTTTTCGACTAAAAAAGGAAGAAACTCCTACGTAGTCATCTAATCTTATATTATGGATGGAACTAAAGCGACGAATAGAGAAGGATTTGTTTGGCCGAAACCAAGTTTCACACTGCGTCAATTTTCAATTCATGTATCAAGCGTTCCAAATCTGGTTTTTTGTTATATCCGGATTAGATATTCCAACTAACCAGTCGTATCGACGCATGATTCATGATTTGAACAAGGGGCAAGGTTTTTGAGGGACATGAGGAGGTTTAGCAAATCAGGGGAAGAACCATTGGGGTTCACCGTGGCAAAATAGTTAATGGCTTTAATTATTAATGTATCGATGAGGTTATATACAAGATTCGCATCAGAAGAAGCTGTCGGATTTGTGGGAGGATAGGCAAGTACATTATAGGATGGAGCCGATGGGAGGGATAGAAAGGATCTCATAGAAGAAGATTGCCTTGAGGGTCTTTTTTCTTGGTGTTTTAGGTTTAGGTATCTTTCTTTTATGGAGGTTTCCTCTGGATGAGTCGCTGCCGGAATCCAGCCACTTACGGACAGAGTGTTGAGCAAAAGATATAGAGGGAATTGCTTTAGACAGAGTATTAGAAAAGAGAGGCCGAGTGGAAGCATAGGAGAGTTCAACCGTCGGAAGGGTTCTAGGAAAGTTACTATAAAGTTGAGTAGAGAAGGACTTAGAAGGGTTGATCGAGGATGCTTTGTGGATGGAATACCCATAGAAATGGCCTTCTATGGGTATTCCATTGTTTAATTTTGGTTTGGCGAGGAAATTCAAGGCAAACTCTATTGGTCAGTTTCGATTTGAATTCATTCGAGTAGTGAGAAGTTTTGCAATACATGCAGCAAGGATTGTCATGGGATGTTATATTGTGTGAACCGGCACAGGAGGGGCATTTAGGTTCTTTACTTTTGCATACTTTGGTGGTATGACCATATCTCAGGCAATTAAAACATTGTATGACTCTTGGGATGAAAATGTTAATGGGCAGGAAATCGAAGTAAAAAAATAATTCTTTGGGTAAGACAATCCCTCCGAATGTAACCAGAATGGTGGCGGATGGCTCAAAAGTGAATCCTGATTTATCGATTTTATCCACATTCCTAGTTATTTATTGAAGTCGCATTAGTTGATTGACTGGTTTGATCATCATGATCCTAATCAATTTCTTCATTTTTGGAGTTTATTCTCCCCCGATATAATGAAAAAGAAAGGTTTGTTCACCAGCACCAATGGTGGCTTGTCTGAGCGTGGCCCATACAAGCTCACCTAGTCTCACTTAATCTCAGTTAAATAAATACTCACTCCCGCAATTATTAAAAGAATAATAATTTGGAATATAAGGAAAATTATAATAATCAAGGTTTACTCGAACAACCTTGCACCTGGTAAACACTACTAATTTGGTCTGCGGTCCGGAGCCGAATGAATGGGGAAATTATCTCATAACCGAGAACGACTTTTTGGACTCGTCGGAAAATTTTATTATAAAATTTTGGTCATTGAACGATTGTAATTTTATACTAATTTACTATTGTAATTACTGCGTGATGATGAAGGATATGCAATTTATCCAAAACGTTTGTTTGTTCTATGCTTACAATTACTCAATGACATGAAAATTTTATAATAAATTTTTTTGGCAAGTTCTAAAAGTCATTCTCCGCTCTAGATAACCTTCCCAAATTTATTCACTTGGTTATGTGGGAAAATTTAAACCAAAACCATTTTTTAAACAACAAAAAAGTTTATTTATTTTCCAAGTGGCGATTGATTTGATAGCCAATAAATTGCTAGACTAAAAGATAATTATTAGAATATTTATAAGTTTAAATATAAATATATATCTCCTGCGTACAACTTGGCACCCCCAGTGTAAAATTGCCGGTAAAGCTGTTTAATTCACCACAAACGCTACTGGTGTTGTGCTAGTCGAATTTGTGTATATTATATATATATTTTTATGTTATATAGCTTGCGGTGGAGTTGCCATCTGGTAAATCTGACAACGTTTACGTTTAAACTCATAGTAAATATAACAAAGCGGTTTATGATTATTTGTCTCAAGATGCTTCAATTCCACTACCTGAGATACGTTTTCATGGCTGTAGAGTGGAGCAAGCGGTTGAAGGGACCGCTGTAAAACTGGAAATCATGGATGTATCTTAAAAGCGTAAAATATGTAACCATAAAACAAATGATTATTGAAACAGTAGCAATAAATATTGTATTAGTTTATTAAGGCTGGATACTAAAATCCCGGCAATGATTTAATGCTCAGTTATTTTTTATTTTTTAACCATTTTTGTACGATATAGAATTAGAAGAAATTTAGTTTTATAAACTTCAAAAGAATTTGTTTCTAATATTTATTATTTGCAAGTATTTTTTTAAATTTTAAATGGCAACGTCTATTATTTATATTTTATTTGAATATCTCTCGTTTTTCTAATTCCAAAAATGTATTACAAGTATCAGTTTAATGTCAATTATAACATTTAAACGTTAAATTAAATTGATTAATTTTAACGCTTTTCAAATTTTTTTTTGAAACAAACTTTATTCAAGTAAAACATAAAAATCGGGGGTGCTATTTAAAAAATATGACAATTGCTATTCAAATGTTAGAAACAAATAGTTGACAAGATATTATAGAAAATTACATTAAGTTTAATTTTATACATCTTTTAAAAAATGCTAAAAACCAACCGAATTGTATTTAGTCGGAATTTAGTATCTACCATGCATAGTCCGAAAACTTTGGAACACAATTACTTTCTAAATTCTAAAACATTTCCATTGTTCATTTTTGTTAAAACTTAGTTGAATCATTTTGTCTTATTCGTGATGAGATATAATATGAGATTGTTTTATTAATTCAGAATATTGTTTGCCACTGTTACTAATATTTATAGCGCACAAACTATACATCTTGCCATTGCTTGCATCGCTACTAACAACAAAGCAACAGGTGTTCTAACACGTCATTAGTTGTTTGAGACAAAAAGCGTGTAAAAATCCATGATTTTATTTTCTATTTTCTATAAATTTTACACAAAAAAATATTCAAGGTTAGCTATAATTTTTAAAATTTAAACTGATAAAATTAGTTGACAAAAGCCATGTTTTGCATTATTTAATAAAAAAAGTGTAAATACAGTAAAATAGCTAAGATTAGTCAAACGAAAACAAACATTTTAAAACGTCAACACCATGTCATGTTGACAACAATTTATAATACATATTGATATCTTTATAAATTGTTAGAACTTTTGTATTGCATATTTGAACAGACACAAAATCAAATCACTGCATGGCCAAACAACATTGCTTTTTTATGGAATATCAGCATCTGATTTGTGGCACTGTCATTGGATTTTTCATGCACGATTATGAAATAGTTTATGAAAAAAAATTTCAAAATTGATTGAAAATACTATGTTTGTATTTAATATATGTTAGTGTTAATGTTCGCTCATTTTGTAAAACTTAAATTTAAATAAAAGAAATAAAATAAAATTGATTGACCTATTTTTACTTTATGGAAAGTGAAGTAAAATAGTTAGTAAGAACTTTGACGTTACTATGTGATAATTCATAATACAAAATTAAAAAATAAAAGTACTATTTTTATATCACAATTTATTTAGTGAAAACAAACAGTGACTGTAGTTTTGAATGAACCAGGAATTAACAAAGAATCAGACATAATTTATATAAGAAAAAGATTAAAATTTTACAAAGTAACTAACTATGAACATTAGAGCAAAAAAGATTAAAGGATTACATTATAAGTAAAAAACGCATTTAAAAAAGTTTTAAAATTATCAATATTTTCCGTTTAGCCAACAAATACATAATTATTAGCAGATTTAAAGATATTGGCTAAGGGGATTAGATTAATTAGTATAAGAATAAGTATACATAAAGTCAAGCTGGTCATTTAAAAGTTTCTAAAGACTCCAAAAGGTATAATTTCTAACTTTTCTTCGCGTTGTGCAATATATATAGTATGTATTTGAATTTCCAAAATTAAAAGATTTAATTTTGGAAATTCAAATACATACTTCAGGAAAATTACCCTTTCTTGATCTAATGTTTTTTTAAAATAGTTAGTTATTGGTGGAATAAAATAACATTTTTTTAAATTATGTCATGTTGACATCCTATTATTACATCTATGAAATATTGTTATAAATAGTTATAATTTGTGGTTTTCAAAGTTATAAATAGAATACAATGGTAAATAAATATAGTATCCAATCCGTATATTGGATGCCAACTTTACCGCTATAGCTAACTATCTAACTAACTTTTTTGTCTAACTTCAATTTTTTGTGATCAAATTAGTTTACAAAATAATTTCAGTTGATATTTAAAGAAAAATTGATAATAAACATCAAATATATATCGCAAAAATGGTAAAGATGGCATCCGCAAAAAATTGGCATCCGATATATAGAAGGAACTTTTTGATTGACCTTTTCTGCTAAAACTTTGCTGGTTGCAAATTTGATATGGTCGAGTGCTAAGCACGTTAACATACTTCATATTTTGTGTGCGTGTTATCAACGTTAGTAAAATAAAGCACAGATTTCAAGTATAATTTAGAAAGAGTGGACGTGTTGATTTTATCTCACATTCTATCAGAACTTAAATCTAGTGAAATTTGTGTACTTATTATTATTATGATTAACATAACTGAATGAATTAATTATAACAATGTGATAATGGGTAATAATTAATTCATGTTATATTTTTGCACTAAACGCGCGCTTTTTCCTGTGCATGTAGTTGAGTGAAATAGTGTTAAATTACAAAATAAATAAAGATGTTTAAGTTTTGCACACAGAAGTGTTTACAATAAGTGCTTAAATACAACTTTTATGACTTATATCGTGTATACATAAATATAGACTAAATTAAAATTATTCTTGAATCTAAAAATGAATATTAATTTTTATAAAATATACATTTTAAATATAAATTTAAAAACTTGTACCATCATTTGTTTTAGAGTTACAATTTTATTGTAATTTTTAAAATAACAACCCCAACATTTTGCATTTTTATTTAGAAGCCCTTGTTTTTCTTATACTTAACAAAATTGTTGTGTAGTACAGATTTATTTAAAATAAGATAAATAATATGTATACCCAGTTTATACTGTGTTTATATTTTATTATGACATTCCTATAAAACCTTCTAAATTATAACAGTATATTGAATTTTTTAAATATCTTTTTATATATGTATTTTAAAAATTCAATAGACTGTTGTTAACAAATGTTCTTATCTTTTACTACTTTTTTGTTTTTTTCTCAGTCAACCTTCCAAAAAAAAAAATTATTATATTTTCTTTCATGTGATATCAAATCAATATTTACAAATCATTACAGTATTTTCATTCTTGAACAATGCAGATTTTTCATTGCCGAGTTAGTGGAGAAGCCAATGGTTTAAAATTAAAAAAAAAAAAAGTTAATATCATTAAAAATAAATGATTTACAATAATTTGATTTATAACAATACATTTTAAATTTAAACTCTAACTATTTAAAAGTAGGAAATTATTTAAATTATCTAAGCATTTAATAAAATATTTTGATTTTTACAAATTTTTATTTTAAATGATATTAAAAAATATTAAATTATAAAATACAATATACAATTTTACAAAATAATTTCACTGTACTCTTTACAGATAAAAATTTAACTGTTCATTTACCATAATCCATGAACATTGATTTAATTTAGTAAAGTAATGTTAAAAGGAGTTATCAATTATCAAAAAATATGAAATTTTCACACCATTAAGTTAATACATGTGAAATTATTTTGTAAAATTGTAGATGTTGTATTTTGAAATTTAATACTTTTTAACATTTTTAACATTACTAAAAGTAAAAAACTTATTGTGTATAGTTAATAGTTTTAGAAGAAAAAATATGAAATGTAAAACTATTTTATGATTTTTTATTGTAGATGTATTTTGCAAATTAATTTTTTCATATAACGAGTGGTTTCTATATTATCGATAATTTTATATAAATGTCACGAATTCTAATACCATACAATGAAAATATAACCAGTACGCAGCACAAGTTGTATTATAATGAGTTTCCTTTATAAAAAAATATCAATTAAGAAATGACAAGATTATATTTGGTATGATAGTATAATTTTTCCATTTAAACCGATTATTTATTATTAAATTCATATTATATATTATGCGTTGCTAATTTTGTCGTGATAATACAATTATTTTACTTATCAGCAAGCATTTTAGCTGTAATTTTATGCAAAAATTGTATTCT
>JARJEC010049718.1:0-13031 GCA_030264575.1 Tachinus sp. AB-2021 | reverse complement strand
GCTTCCTTATTTAATAATTAATGGCCAAATTTTCAAATTGATTTTTCTCGTTTGACAGCAAATCGATGTATTTTAATAAATATTTTTTATTTTACTTGCTTAATTAATACATATTGATCAAATTTAAGATTTACCTACGAGCTTTTAGAATCAATTTCCCAATTAATATTTTATAGCCGGATTTTTATTCTCATTTGACATCTAATGGCCGGATTTTGACAAATATTTGATAATGAACGTCCTCAATTGGCAAGCAACGATCACATTTAAGATTAATTGTTCAAGTTTCGATATTTTTTTTCCTCATTTAATAATTAATGGCCTAATTTTCAAATTAATTTGTCTCATTTGACAGCAAATTGACGTATTTTAACAAATATTCCTTATTTTACCTTCTTAATTGTCACATTTTGATCAAATTTAAGATTTATCTCCGAGTTTTTAGAATCATTTCCCCAATTAATATTTTATGGCCGGATTTTTATCCACATTTGACATCTAATGGCCAAATTATTTATCCGCATTTGACATCTAATGGCCTTATTTTGACAAATATTTGATAACTAACGTCCTCAATTGCCAAGCAACTATCAAATTTAAGATTAATTTTTTGAGTTTTGACATTTGTTTCCTTGTTTAATAATTAATGACCAAATTTTCAAATTGATTTTTCTCATTTGACAGCAAATCGATGTATTTTAACAAATATTCTTTATTTTACTTTCTTAATTAATACATATTGATCAAATTTAAGATTTACCTACGAGTTTTTAGAATCATTTCCCCAATTAATATTTTATGGCCGGATTTTTATCCACATTTGACATCTAATGGCCGGATTTTGGCAAATATTTGATAATTAACGTACTCAAATTGTCATGAAATCAAATTTAAGATTAATTATTTGAGTTTTGAGATTCGCTTAGTTATTTACTAATTAATGGCCAAATTTTCAAATTGATTTTTCTCTTTTGACAGCAAATGGATGTATTTTAAAAATTATTCTTTATTTTATTTTCTTAATTATGATATTTTGATCAAATTTAAGATTTACCTCCGTGATTTTAGAATCATTTCCCCAATTAATGTTTTATGGCCGGATTTTCATCCTCATTTGACATCTAATGGCCGGATTTTGACAAATATTTGGTAATTAATGTCCTCAATTGTCAAGCAACGATTAAATTTAAGATTAATTGTTTGAGTTTTGAGATTACCTCCCTTAATTAATAATTAATGGTCAAATTTTCAAATTGATTTTTCTCATTTGACAGCAAATGGGCATATTTTAATAAACATTTCTTATTTTACCTTCTTAATTGTCACACAATGATCAAATTTAAGATTTATGTCCGAGTTTTTAGAATCATTTTTCTAATTAATCTTTTATTGCCGGATTTTTTAACCTCATCTGACATTTAATGACCGGATTTGTGAAAAATATTTGATATTGTCAATCAACGATCAAATTTAAGATTTGACATCTAGTGGCAATGTTTTGACAAATACTCAATATTTCTCCTTCTTAATTGTCATATAACGATCAAATCATTAGCAATAAAATGGGAATAAATATCCGATATAATATCCGACATTTGGAATAATCTCTTTATTGAATATATAATTTTGTATTTTGGTGTTGAATATCCTCGTTTAACATCTAATGTCCAGATTTTAAAATATCCTCAATTATCAAGCAACTATTGAATAATCGTCCTAGTTTTTAGAATCATATCCTCATTTAATATTTAATGGCTGGATTTTGGGTAAAAACTCCTCAGTTGACATTTTGGAAATAGTCCTAAAAAGTCATCACAATCTTTATACGGAAAAAATGGTAAATAAAAAGGTCATCACAATAATTGTACGGAAAAAAGTGCAAAAAAGGTCTTCGCAATCATTATACAGGAAAAGATTTCCACTTTGATGTAGTTACTCCTTTAATAGGTGAAAAGATCCTCAAAAAAATTGAGAGGTCTCTATAGCATGGAGTTTTTTGGATACTCAAAAGTTTAAAAATTGAGATCGCTCAAAACCTAATTTCTAAACGGTTTGAGATATCAACGGCATTCTGAAATTTGAAATCATCGTTTCAAACTCAGTGGGGCAGAAGAACATGAAAAAATGTATTACGTTCACTTTACTAACTCGTCAGCATTAAATCTGTCAAACCAGCAGAACTGGGGAAGTATTTNATCAAGTATTTAAATACGTTCACAATATTTAAATATTTTTTTCAAGTATTTAAATACGTTCACAATATTTAAATATTTTTTTCAAGTATTTAAATAGGTTCACAATATTTAAATATTTTGTTCAAGTATTTAAATACATTCATAATATTTAAATATTTTTTTCAAGTATTTAAATACGTTCACAATATTTAAATATTCTCTTCAAGTATTTAAATAAGTTCACAATATTTAAATACTTTCAAAATATTGAAATGCTTTTAGTTCTAGAGCATTTAAATACTTTTCAAATTATATACATTAAAAAGTATTTAAATTCTCTAAAACTAAGTAATTTAAAAGTATTTAAAAACTTTTAAAATATTCAATGGTCAAAAGGTATTTAAATACTTTGCGTTGTAAAAAGTATTTAATATTTAAATATTTAATAAGTATGTATTTGCCCAGCTCTGCAACCGAGCGATTGCAATTTATTCCCATTTTATTGTTAATGCTATGTGGAGTAAAAAGCCTAGCTATAACTATAAAGAAAATTATAATAAAGGCATGAGCTGTGGCAATTACGTTATAAATCTGATCATCTCACGAGATATTCAAACACATACACTTTGTCTCAAAACCGCCATTGGTTCGGATTACAAAGTACCTAATGTAAAATTTACATATTCTCATTTTGTCCGGACTACAATCAAATATCCCGATTAGAGCGATTCTATTGTCTTCTTTAAACCGATTCAATTATATCGGTTGCATTTCAAACTTTTTTGGATTGATTAGAATGAAGTTGCTGTTGTTTAAATGTCATCCGATTCCTGACTCACAAATCGCAAACCTTAAATTGTGACTCGTATGTGGAGTTTGTAAATACGAAAATTTCAGAAATTAATAAATCAAGCAACAATCGAAATTTATTGAGCAATACAAATTAAAACCTTTTTAATTGATTTTTACACGTTCATCGGATAATCCAAGTAACACAGAACAACATCATAATGTTATCGGCATAATTCATAACATATTTCAATTTAAAAATTGAGGTCTTCAAATATTTATCCTCGTTAATTTCATCCGGCAACAAACTCGATATTGAAGCTTGGAATTATTGCAAATATTTTGTTGATCAGATAACCAAAAATAAATTAAATGTATAAATTTGAACTTAGTAAGGGTTGAAAAAAAATAAAGTCAAGAAAATGTGAAGCACTTTAATAGAAAAACAAACAACTTTGAGTGTTCAATGAATAAGAATTGATTTGGAAAAGACACTTCACATTTATAAGGCACAAAATTTTGTTAAAACTTCGAAAACATTGTACATAGACTTAATTTAATTTATAAACAATTATTAAATATATATATATATACATATACATATACGTATATATATCTGTAACAATTAATTTAATGTTATAACATTTTTTTTAAACTCACATTTTGGAAGAACTTTTTAACATCATTGTATAATATAAATATAAAATACTTCAAAAATTGTAAATAAGTGACTATACGACTCATCACAAAATTAATATTGCTTTACATACTTTAATTTGTACTGAAAACACAACAAAATAATTAATTAGGAACGCTAAAAGTATGTTTTTTTTAGTTGCAACTTCCCCCGCGGTACTCAAACTGACTTTTTATTGCAAATTACGTTTAAAGTAATACTGACTCAAAACTACCGCCTTAGAAATAATGACAAGACTTTAACTATCACTCAAAAAAACATAGGAAAGTTTGTGAAACTTAAATATGCCTTCAACTAGCACAAATAAATAGTTAATAACATAAAACAACAATAAAACTATGAATTATAAAAAAAATTATAAAAGTAAAAAACTTAAAGAGATCAAAGTAAGAAACGCTAGCGAGGTTCCTTTGTTCAGTTGGCAGCATCTCGGGAAGAATTTGCCCCGTTCGATGAGCTATCCATAAATGACAGGGCTGATTTGCGCAACTTTATCGAGGATACTCGACGCATTGGGGTTCTGCGTGGCGAGTTTGTATCCGGCATTCTGCGCGGTGTGTTAGGCGGGGTGTGCATTAAAATCACTGGAACCATCTCCTCCGGATCTTCCTCCTCCTCATTTTCAGCACACCAAATAGCCTGCAAAGTACATAAATCAAATATAAATTCATATACAATCAAATCCATCAAAAATTCCAGGAAACTCTTTCAAATAAAGGCTTATAGCAAACTTCAAGGGTTATAAGTGCTTATAAGCGATTTGTTTGTACTTTCAGATTAGTACGTTATAACAAATAATGTCCTACTTACAATCCCGTTTATAATGAATCTTGGGTTTGCAATAAGTGGACATTACTGTAATTAGAATAGGATTCAAATGTTTTATTCATCAACTGTTACTTACGTAGCTATTAACACGTGGCTTCTTAGAGCGGTGCAACTTCATTATCATTGGGAGTTTCATTAGCTGCCTAGAAGTTGGTCTTTGTTCTGGATAGCAAGTCATCATCCAGTTAAGTAGACCTTCGAGATCTTGCGAAACTGTAACATAATTAAGCGTGAGACTTGCTTGAAAACACCACCCGATAATACAAATTCGTGTTCAGTACATTATTTTTGTAATACGATCAAATGTAATTACAAACATATTTATTATTTATCATCATAAATTAGAAGAATGAGGAAATAAAAAAAAAATTGACTAGTGTTAATCGTACTCACTCGCTCTGTTGTTATGGTGTTTAAGACGCCAATTGTTATCGCGCAAGTTGATCCATCTGTGTCCGGAAACAGGCAACAGTAGATCCATTGATAATTCCAATATCGATATGCCCAAGGAAAATATATCCCCCGGAGCGGCTGCATGCCCTTGCAACACTTCGCTTGCAATATACTTCGCATCACCTTCGCACATTGAATACTTATTCGGATCCTAAACAAATAAAAATCGTTATTAATCTTGAATTTAAATGTTTTGGAATTACATGGACTTTTTGTAATTACATATTTTTTATAGCTATTTTTATAATTTTGTGAAATTGTTTAGGAAAGTAGAAGCGATTTTCTTTTGGAATTATTTGATATTTTTTGTGGAATTATTAGGCATATTTTGTGATTTTTTTAATTAAGTTCTAATTTTGTTGGAATGAAATGAATTATTTTTGGAATTACATCAAATTTTATTGATTTGTGGAATCTTTTGAAATTGTGCAAATTATTTGAAATGAAATTGTTTGCAATGTCTTGGAACTACATGTGTAAGGTTTTTTGAAATTATGTGAAATGGCTTAGGAATTATGCGATTATTTTAATGGAATTATGTAGTTTCTGCGAGCTTTTTGAATTCTGTCAACTTTTGTTGGCAGTTTAGTCAAATAGTTTTGATTTAGTTGGAATTACGTGGATTATTTTTGGAATTGTGTGAAATTGCTTAAATTATGTTAAATTTTGTGGAATTACATGTATTATTCTAGTCGAATTATTCCAATTTTGTTAGTTATATGGATTCTTTTTGGAATTATGGTTTTGTGTAATTATTTCAAATCGTGTTGAATTATATGGGTGTTGTTTTGAAATTGTACGGGATTTTATGGAATTGTGTGGGAAAAAGTTCAATTATACATTATTGCCAAATAAACAAGCAACAATTTATATTACTATAAGATTGAAACTTACCACTTTGCTGATTTCGGTCAGCAAATCGAAGTCGCATAATTTGTATTTTCCATCCTCGGTAATGAGAATATTATCAGGTTTAATGTCCATGTGACATAATCCCTTAGCATGTAACGGGACTAACGCAAGTAGAATATCATGAAGAATATCCCAACATTCAGACTCGGTAATATTATGATTCTTCCTGGCGTAATTGCCCAAACTGGTCAGCGCCAACTCAAACTGAATGTAAAGTACTCCGTCCTCATCCCAAGCATTGACGTACTGAATACAGTACGGATTGTCAGAAATTCTATCTAAATTATAGACTTCGGCGTAGCGGTCTTCGGTGCTGCTACGCTTAACAATTTTGATGGCATAATATTTGCCATCTTCCAGGGAACGATATTTATGTACACAGCCAAACGACCCAGCACCGAGTGAGTCAACTTCAACAAATAGCTGGTCTAAGTACATCCTATTCAATTTAACGTCGTAATGTGGGCTCAACTTTCCTAAAAAATAATATGGTGCTCATTTAATCAATTATAATAATACTTTGTTTAACATTTGCTACGATTGTCAAAATGACAAGATCGGTACCATTTATATTACACAATAACACCTACAATGTAACTCGTACTTGGCTTAAACATAATTAATTCAAACTACGTGATATCTCGTAACAAGCAGTCAACGTCTTAATAGGATACTTTTTAATTCGATACAATGTTCCGATTATTCAAAACGTAATTTTATGAGAAATCATCAATAAATAAATATGTGAGCATCCGCAAAATAAAAATAAATCTCTTGAAAACGCAAACTTTGATGAGACAAGAACATAATCTTCAATAGAAATGTCCATTTTTATAACACGATATTTTATCGACTGTTGTTCGGAACCAATGTGCAATGTAGAACAACACTTTCACAAAAACAAATATTGAAAATTGTTCTACAACAACCAAATAAACTCCAATTTTCAATTGGGCAAAAGAATGATTAAAAAAATTACCTTTTTCTCCGACTGGTTTTGCCTGGAACCTCTTAACGATGAACAAGGGAGTCATACTGCGTTTGCGCATAATTGGGGGACACTTTGGCATATCGTTGTTTCGAAGCTCCTCATTCTAAACAGAAATTATTTTTAGTTTATAACCTAAGTTCAATTCAAATAGAAATTAAATCCAATTTGCATTCAATCCTAATGACAATAGGTTAGAATATTAGAGAATATCTACCTGACACTGTGTTATTATTGATATTTAATAAATACCCATAGAAATTAAGTATTGACTCACCAATTTAGAAAAAGGGCTGAATTCTTGTGCAGGGGGGTGCTTGCGAAGTGAATAAATACAATGTTTATTGGTATCTTTACTCATTTTGAATGATTTCTTCTTAAATAAGTTATCCTATAAGATATCAATCAACAGGTTGTTATTCACATCATACTTTCACTGCTGCACTAAAGTGTCATAACGACGAGCTCTGCTTGTTTAATGAACCTATGTTACCTAAGATGGAACCCGTTAACGAAAAATTAAGTTTGAAAAGAACCACATGATCAGAATGCAGCGCTGTGATTAGTCGGCCGGCGTAACGACCGTTGAGCATTTGGTTTCTATCGTTGTTTCTGTCGTGGTAGCACTGCCAACTAGATATTTAAAATTTTCCTAAATCAAAACAAACACTACAATTAATTAATTACAATTAAATTAAGCGCCGTTTCATTTTTAAGCTGGTTTGCAAAAAAAAAACATTTGATATTATTTGGAAAATGGTTATTAATCAGCATAATTTTCACCTATATTATAATTGTTTCTAAGATTAATAATTTCGAACCCCCTTCGTTCAAGGTCATTCTTAATTGATAGCATTCAATTCTCAATCGAATTTGACAAATCTTGCAGCTAAAATTAAATGAATAAATTTAACTTTTTAATGGTTTAATCTGCATAATTAATAATTCTCTGACTTAATTGTTTAATTATAATATTACGAGTAGGTTTGTGTCTACGATTATTAATCGATGAGCATGCGTAGCTCTTCATATGTTTTTTGTTTTTTTAAGCAATGGCTTCTTTAAGGGGCAGTTTGCCAGTTTGAGTTTTTTAAACTCTGGGCAATTTCTAGTACACGCAAGCCGGATTGAACATGCTCAGACATGTTTTACCTTAACTTTTTATATTGATTGTTGAGTCCTGATACCTGTTAAAATTCCATTCTAACTTCAATAAAATACGTGTGTAATAGGTTTTAAAATTATATTTAATTGTGCTGCGACAATCAAATATAATTTTAAAAGCTATTATGCACCTGCTTTGTTGAATTTAATTTTGTGAAAAATGCCGTTTTTCATCAAAATTACCTAAAATAATAACAGAAAAAATGCAATTAAACACCTCTGGGCAAAAAGGCTATTAGCCACATTTCAATATACTATATTTAAATTGAAATAAGTTGTTGTATATGTTAATAACGTATTATAACCTTTATATATGTTTTCTCTGTGTGTATTGGAGTATCCAATGAAAAAATATAAAAAAATCAGTTTATGATAATATTTCAGTTTTAATTTGCATTACTCAAGAAATTTTTATTGTGGCTAATAGCCTTGTAGTCCCGAGGTCTTAAATTATTTGTAAACAAGCTGCTTGTTTTTTTTTTGCTTTTATTTAACTCGGAAATTTAAAAAAAGAAAAAGTTGAATAGTATAAAAATACTTCTTCAAATCTGACGGATAAACTATGTCTATTATATGTTTTGGGGTTGTTGAATCAGAATTCGCAGTACATTTAACCCCATCACATCAAATTTTACCAATAATTCTATATATGTTTAGTAATATTACATACAACAATCATGTAAAAGGAGCTGTGCATCTACAATGATTCTATAACATTATACATTCAACCCCAAGCTTTCCAACCCTATAACTCTATAACTTTTTAACCAATAATTTAAATAATTACGTTATTTAGTAGTTCGATTATTTGATGCAAGTCAATCTATCGGTGGTTATTGGAATTATCGGTTAAGGGGTTAGAGGTTTTAAGGGGTTGGGGAATTCGTTGGGGTTGAATGTATAATCTTATAGGGTTATTGTAAGTGCACAGCTTCCTTTCCAGAATCGTTATATGTCATATTATTTGACAATTTGGTTAAGACCTTGTATGGAGTTATTTGCACAATCCAACGCGATGGGGCTAAATTGACCGCGGATTTAGATTCAGCAACCCCAAAAATTTTAAAATCTTGTGCAAAAATTGATATTTGTGGTTGTATTTTTTTTTAATACTTTAGAAAATTTTAAACAAATTGCTGATTGATTTTTTTGATTTAGTGTTTTTGGAAAATTGTGTAAATATTTTTCGAATGATTATTTTCAGTGGTTGTATTTTTTAGATACTCTAGAAAATTTTAAACAAATTGCTGATTGATTTTTTGATTTAGTCTTTTTTGGAAGATTTTGTATATATTTTTCAAATGATCATTTTCATAAAATTAATTTTGTGCAAAATCTCAAGTTTCCGGCATACCACTCATTGGCGACCACTGCCAGTTGAAAAACAAAGACATTACAGGTGTTTGCTTTCAAATGTTTCAGCTCCAGTACCATTTTGGTTTTTGGCCTCATCTGTGTAAAAGATGTTTCTTTGCTCTGTGCCCAGGAATTTTTTCTTTGACCTCGTTTTGCAATGGTATTACACATCAAAGGACTTTTGAATGCTTTCATAAAGTCTGATCACATCATTAGACTTTTTTCTCAGCACGTTTGTTATACTAGGTTTGTGCGTCTTAAAATTAGAAACGTGTAACATAATTGGCCATCACGATTTGGTGAAGGTGGGGATAGTGCAAGTAGTGCTTTTATGTCTGCTGTGGACGTTTGTTCCCTTGGGTTTGTGGCCTCATGCTAGTGCTTCATATGTGATAATAGACCCAAATACCATCTTATATAGCCATCTGGTTATAAGGTTTTCACAAATGACCTTTTCAGCCTGACTGGTCCCGAACTAGTTCACAAACAGTCAGCTGGTGTTAGAACAACACACTTTCAGTTTGAAATTAGTCAGAGTAGTGTTGGAGTACAAAACATCTGGTACCAAAAATAAACTTAGACCATTGCCACACACTATGCATTTGTGCATTTTTGGATAAAAAAAGTGGTTTCTGACTAAATAAATTGCTAGTGATTATTCCCATAGATGCGGGTTCTTTAAGAGAAAAGTCATGTGCCTAGGGGCCACCAAACTAAATTTTTTCATATAGTAGATAGATGTTATAGGCTCCCAAATATAATTTGCCTAGTTTGCCTAAGAACCTCTTCTAATCCTTAAACTTTCATTGCATAGATGCGAGAACAACGCACAAATAGGTTGTTTTATGGGATAGTCTGAAAATAATTAACATTATTATTTTATTTAAAAGTATTTCAATATTTTGAACAGATTTCAATTTTGAGTAAGATCTGAATTGGATTGATTTCTGCGGACATAATAATTCATAACTCGTTCATTGCCTATTTAGAAAAAAATAAAATGCAACAAAGTTTTAAGTGAACTAAGCGTTTTCGATTTACCCGCACAAAGTCACTGACCTTGAACGGCTGCTTAAAACCGGTGGTGAGCAAATTGAGCTGATTCTTTTATTATAAATATAAATCAAAAACGACTACCACCAGTTCTAGTTTTTGCCACGATTTTGAAACTTGTAACACGTGACCATGATATATACCAGATAAACAATTAAGTTCTTTATATACAACCACGTAAAACCTATTTCATTATTTTCTTCATGACGCGCTGGTAGGATTGATTAATTTTAAAATGAATCTTCAATTATTCAAAATACAATGCGTTACAAATAGCTTACAGAGTGCGTCAAGTTTATCAAAAATTAGCTAAAGTAGATCGAGTTCTAAATTTGCAAACTGATCTTAACTTGACCTTGACGGCAGCTCCGGGTAGAGCTATATAAAGATATTCGATAGTACACAATAACCATTTCAATGTTGTAGCAGTATCTACAAATGTAATAAACTAACAACAATTGCTGCGGCAACGCAAACATACAATATATAAGCAACTATTTTTAAAATAAACGGCAATTGAACAGATAGTGATAGTATCCACCTCACTGTTGTAGCAGCAACCACTTCTTGCCTACCTTCATTATGCGTCAAAATACTTCACCTCAGTCGGGAATCCCCTTCAACTGTTTCTGGTTTCTAGATTCTTCTTAGTAATTCAACTCCATTTTAAGTTCGTCTTGTTTGTCTACGAATACATTATAAACTGTATTGCATTATCTGCAGTCATGGAGAAATTCATAGTGGTATGTATTTAATTAGATCGTATAATTGGGATTGTTTAAAATTCACCGGCATTGGCAAACATAACCTAATTTTTATAAATATTTTTTTAGTGGAATCAAGAACACTCGACAGTCACTAATGTGCTTGCAAATATATTTGTATTGTTGATTTGCTTCGGATTGTTATCTGGATGTACCCAAGCTATGCTCCGTATATATGAAAAATATGTATATGAAAGTCGCCAAATATCCCAACTCGTGCTGACCTTGACTTTTATTATGGTTATTGCTGGATCAGTTTACAACTATGATGTTGACATATTTTTGCTGTGGGCCGCAACTACTGCAATGCTAACATTCATCTTTATAATTCAACAACGATTGTTATATTCTTTATGTATATTCGACAACGTATATTTTCTTGCGTTTGCCACCATGATTGCCATTTATTATTACTGCATTTATACAGTTTCTTTAAGCTTGTATGTTGTTTTGAGTGCGATAGTATCTGCGATGGGCATCACCTGCTTTGGAATGCCGCATATTTTGAGAAAGATTTACGTGTGCGTATTTAAGTGGACCCAAGATATAGCGACAATTATATTTGTCGATGAAGAAGAAGAAGAAACTGGTAATTATATTCACTCGATTTGTTTCTCATGTAATTTAACAATTTTTATTTATTTCAAGGTTATTAGAAGAAAGTTGTTTTGCAGACGTTAAGAATTAAAGAAGCCTCGGATTTACCTTCAATTATTTAAATTAAAAAAATATATTTTGTTGTTTGTTCGTAGGAACAGAGCAATAGCATTGTTTACGAACAAAACTTTTTTTGTAATGCCAAAGAAGATATTAACTGCCGTCTATAATTAACTGTTTAAAATTTGTGATATTTTATAGCTTGACTGATACTTTGACTGTGAAGGCGATTTGTGCAATTACTGATACGATCGCAAACGTACAAATTTTATCTAATTGATAGCATAGTTTTTAATAATGAAATTCTAAAAATTCTAATTTTTTAATCTTATAATAAATAAATTGTTTTTGCATGTTCCTTAAGAACTGGTTTTTGTAAATTATTTGAATTTTCATTAAAAAAATTTGAAAAACCTTTTTTATTTTTACAAGTAAACTTGAAAAACGCAATTTTTTTCCAAAAAAATATTTAATAGTGAAAATAGAATCAAGTTGAGTGGCTCTGTATTCGTGAAGGATGTGTGAATATGATGGTTTTTAGGAGCTTATGCATTGGCACAGCATGCGCAGTAAGGCCGCACGTTAACATGACTTAAGGCAGTCCCAGGAACGTACAAAAACTTAGGTCCAGCTTGCTCCCCAAATTTTTTCCAAAGAGCTCTTATCCCATTTTGGCTCCCCTTCACACTACAGTCCAGGTATTGGTGCAAATGGTTTTTGTACATCCACAATGTTGAGAAATGTTTTTGATTCCAATTTTGGCTCCGATGTCTCTCATAGGATCTGGAAGTTCCTTCAGGTGAATGACCTAAAGTTTCTTGCCTTCCAAAGGTGCTTTTCTGGTACTTATTGATCAACCAGATATAAATTTAAAGTAATATAATACACAAAACATATAAATTGCTTAAATACTGTTTATATAACAGTTAACAACGTATAATGGGGGTTAGCGACAGATTTTTTGCCATTATTTTACTCAATATGCTTTTTGGAGGGTACTATAATAATAATAAATGATAAATTATTCATCCCAGGTTCTTCATATGTATATTAATGCCAATTTTGCAATTTAAGATTTTTGGTGTGATTTTACTCAGACTACCATGCGTTCCAAAATAAAACTTATCGAAAAATGTACTTGTAAATTCATAGGCATGCCATTCAGGTGAGTCCAAAGGGCAGGCTTACCTACATTT